>PVJO010012588.1:0-54898 GCA_004026905.1 Hystrix cristata | reverse complement strand
CAAAAAAAAAAAAAAATTCAGCCAGGCACGGTGGTGCATGCCTGCAATCCTAGCACTTGGGAGGCAGATCACCTTGAGTCAGACAGAGGCCAGCTTGGGCTACATAGTGAGTTCAATGTTAGCATAACTACATAATAAGTTCCTGTCTCGAAACACCAAAAATAGCCAGTCATAGTGGTGCACACCTGTAATCCCAGCACTCAGAAGGCTGAGGAGGACTGCCAAGGCCACCTCAACTATGTGGTAAGACCCTATTTCAAAAAAAAAAAAACTAAATAAATAAATATTAAAGAACACTGAGGGTTGGAGATTTAGCTCAAGTGGTATACAGCTTGCCCAGAAAGCACAAGGCCCTAAATTCAATCCCCAGCAGACCCCCGCCCCAAAAAAACAAGAAAACTGGCCCTCCCTCCATCTACCTTCTACATTCCTCTGAACACTCAAGGAACTACTAGTGATGGTGAACCTTTTAGAGACCAAAGTGCCCAAACTGCAATCCAAAACCCACTTATTTATCGCGAAGTGCCAACACTGCAATTAAACCTGAATGTTGAGGTTTTAGGTGAGAAAAAAACAACTCATACAATAACATCTTTTGTCTTAGAAGAAAAACAACAGTGTGCCATAGGTTCACCACCACTGACCTAGCCCAACTAGACCATCCAAGAGATGGATATTCAATTTATATTCATGACTTTGCTTAGGCTGTTCCCTAAAATTGCTCATCTGAAAATACATCTCAAACCTCAGGTTTAAATGCTGAAGTTCCCTGAGTGCCAGAAATTGTTGGTCTTATTTTCCACTACGGCTCTGAAAGTTACAGCACTGCTAGCACGCAGTAAGAAATCAATAAATTAGTGCTGGGAAAATAAAATGGGTTCCACATAAATATCTTGTTTTCTGTGCTTACAATAGCTCTTTCTCTTCCATAGACTCACAGCTTTTTACTCAAATTGTACATCTTTCTCAGTCTGCCTGCAAAACTAGAGTTAACCAAGAAAGGTTTTGGCCTAAAACAACTGAAGCAAGTATGTTTTAAAAGAATAGTTGGTGGCACATGCCTGTATTTCCAGCATTCGGGAGGCTGAGGCAGGAGAATTACCATGACTCTGAGGCCTGCCTGGACTATATAGTGAATTCAAGGCTACCCTGGACTACAAAGTGAGACCCTGTCTCAAAAGAGAAAAATAAATAAATATATAAATAAATAACTTTTAAAAAATAAAAGAACACATTTAACAATACATTTTTAAACCTTTACAGGACTTTCCAAGCATTGTCAATTCAGCAAACACAACATACATTATTTTCATAGCTCTAGTTACAGGCAGGAAAATGAGGAAAGTCTAAGATAATTAATCAAGGTCACCAAATATAAGTTTCAGATCCATGGTATATACTAATGCCAAACTTCAAAAGGAAACAAAAAGAAGAAGAAAAAAAAAAGAAAAAAAAAGGACTCAAATTGCGTATAAATCGAGTTGAGAGCTTGCTTGCCTCACATGAGCAAGGCACTGAATTCAATCCCTAGTATCACAAAAAATAAAATAATAATAATAATAATAATAATAATAATAAAGTTCTTGTACATGTCAGAACAAAACCTTAAGACTGGGGATTCCTGGGCTGGGGATTTAGCTCAAGTGGTAGAGCACTTGCCTAGCAAGTCCAAGGCCCTGAGTTTGAGCCCCAGCACCCAGCCCTCGCAAAAAAAAAAAGGTTGGGGATCCAACAAAGCAACACTTTGAATGACTTAATACATAAGCTCACAAAAGTTACTAGTCATATATACACCAAAGAGATGTAAAATACCAATGTCAGGCTGGGGACGTGGCTCAGTAGTAGAACATCTGGGCACCTGTCCAGCACTCTATCCCCAACACCATGGAAAAATAATAAAGTACCAATGTCAACATAATACTAAAAGCAAAAACTGCCAGGTGTGGTATAGTCCCAGCTACTAAGGCTAAGCAGCAACTATACTACTTACTACAAGTGTAGTACCACCTGTACTACTACCTGTACTACACGCCAGTAATCCCAGCTACTTGGACAAATTCAGGGCCAAGCCTGGACAACTTAATTGATGCCCCATGTTAAAAAAAAAATATGAGCCATGCGTTGTGGCACACACCTGTAATATAAACTGAGGTATGAAGGAAGTTGAAGCAGGAGAATCACAAGTCTGAGACTAGCCTGAGAAAAATCAGTGACAAGGTGGCTCAAAATACAAGGGCTAGAGATGTAACTCATTACTCCCTGGGTTCAATCCCCACCACCAAAAAAATAAAGTAAAACTGAGTTAGTTACAACTATACTGTGAAGTTAATATGAAGTTGGCCAGCCTGGACTACATAGTGAGTTCAAGGCCAGGCTGAACTACATAGGCTGCCAAAAAAAAAGAAAAAAAATCCACTCCATCACATTTTCCACAAAACAGTTCAGAGCAGGGCATGGTGGGGTGTTCATGGAGTCCAGCGATTGCTTGAGTTTGAGGCCAGTCTGGGCTACAAAGTGAGTTCAAAGCCAGCCTGAACTACATAGGGAGACCCTGTCCCAAAAACAAAAACATGATTAAAAAACAACTATTCAGGAAAAAAATTCCCATTAAGAAATATGATTTAAACTGGACATGGTGGCACACACCTGTAATCCCAGCACTCAGGAAGCTGAGGCAGGAGGATCA
Organism: Hystrix cristata; assembly: GCA_004026905.1. Taxonomy (NCBI): domain Eukaryota; kingdom Metazoa; phylum Chordata; class Mammalia; order Rodentia; family Hystricidae; genus Hystrix; species Hystrix cristata. The sequence goes on along the minus strand of PVJO010012588.1, from coordinate 52,212 downwards.
CTACGAGTTCAAGGTGGCCAGCCTGGACTACATGAGACCCTGTCTCAAAAAAAAAAAAAAAAAAAGAAAGAAAGAAAGAAAGAAAGAAAAATTTTTGACTTAATTGGTGCTTCAGGTATAATTACCTTGAAGTTTCTCCTAGCCTTTCAGACTCTATACACGTATTTTGATGTTCACATCTATAATACCGTAACATTATGAAAAACACGTAGTTTGAAATTTTAAGAACATAGTGTTATGCAGCATGTAGTGGTACATGCCCGGAATCCCAGCACTTAGGAGGTTAAGGCAGAAAGATTTCCAGCTCAATGCCAACCTGGGCTACATGGCAAGATGCAATCTCAAAAAGCCAAATAATAGGGGCTGGGGATTTAGCTCAGTGATTACAGTGCTTGCCTTGCAAGTACAAGGTCCTGAGTTCAATCCCTGGCACCAAAAAAAAAAAAAAAAAAAAAAAAAAAAAAAAAAAAAAAAAAAAAAAAAAAAAAGCCAAATAATACAAAGTTACTGGGCAGCACTCTAAAAACAATCCTGATTCAGAAATTTAAAAAATAAAAATCTCATTTAATGGAATAGCATAAAATTTCACTGAAGCTCTTTGTTCTCTTTTTTGGTCCTGGGGATATTGAACTCGGGGCCTTGTGCTTAGAAGCCAAGCACTCTGACCACTGAGCTAAATACCCCGGTATTTGTTTTTGTTTTTTTTTTAACCTAAATTCTTTTAAAAATAGGATAAAGGTCAGTGATGTTAACGCTATCCTGGCCTTGTGAATTCATATTTAATTCATAATTGTACATTTACCAAGGACCTACTGTACAGAGCACTCAACTACACATTGTATTAGACATATTATTCACCCAAATTATACTTTGTACTTTAAAAATAAAGGTAATCATAGGACATCGGCTATTAATTGTAGGTTTCTAAATATGCTCATTAAACCAAAAGGCCGTGCTCTGATTAGTGGAGAAATCCAGTTTGCCAGGATCAGCAAAAGTACATTAGAAAGCTAATAGCCTCCATCCTTAAAACATCCCAAGAGAAGGGAGTGATTCAAACTGTTAGCATGTGCTCAACGACACTACACAGTAACAGCCTAAGCAAAACTGCCAGATGCATTTGTAATTAAGAGGTCCAACCCTGATAAAGCATCATCAGTGGGATTTGCATCCAACTCGGTGGAAGGACTGAGAAAGCAAAAGCTCAGGCAAAACACGAAAAGCACATCTAAGCATAAATTGCTCAGGCGGTGAAAGATTTGGGAGGGCAAGAACCGAAAGAATTCCTTCAACTTCTGAGTATCTATTCTGTGATGGGGACAGGGCAATTTAAAACTAAGGACTGCGGGGCGTAGGTCAGGGAGAAGGCTAACCTAGTGAGACTCCGGGGTCAAGCCCCAGTAACGGAAAAAACAAATACCTAAGTAATTGAAAGTGAAAAAAAAAAAAAAAGCAAAGAAAATGAAAGACACGCAGTTCCTAGTTCCTACAAGGTCCGTTTCAAAAACAGACAATACACTGAGATCACTGCTATGAAAAATAAACACTACTGGGGTAGGGAAGAGAACTCTGAGAAATTAGAGTAGGCAAGAGTCTTCAACCCGGGGATCGTCAGTTGACATCCTCGCCTTTTCGTGAATGTTGACAAACTCCCTGAAAGAGGTCGATTTTGGAGATTGAGATGTCTCCCCCATTGATCCTAGGCGTCTGCGAGCCGACGGTGGTGCAAGTGCCAAGAGGCAGGTAACACCAAGCCTGAGAAAGCCCTTTCTGGCTCCTCCAAGGCCACAGCAGCGCGGCGCTGGGGAGGCCGCCGGGCTGTCCGCGACAGCGGCAGGTGTCCGCGCCAGACCCGGCTCGCCGAGCTGGCGGAGCCGCCGCCTCGGCCTCCCTCGCCGGCCGGGAGCGAAAGTTGCGCGAAGACAACAACTCCAGGGCGGCGAGCGCTCCCCGGCGAGGCCTGGGGGTTGCAGTTCCCCCAGCCCACCCTCAGCCCGGGCGGGCGGGCGGGCGAGCAATGCGGTCGGGGCTCCCGGCCCCTCGCGGGCCGCGCCTCCCGCCAACTTGGAGAGCGAATCCGGCGCGTCCCAGCCGGGCCAGCCGTGACCCCGCGTCCGGGGACCGCAGAGCCCTCGCTCGCGGCCCGCACGCTCCGCCTCGCCCGACCCCTCCCTGGGACGGCCCGGGGGCCCCGCGGCTCGACCGGCGGCCAGGCCGCGGCCCTGTGCCCCTTCCCGCCTCACCTGCGAGCGGCCGCCGCTCCGTAGCTCCTCGCCCGTCCCGCGCGCCCCGTCGGGGCACGCACCGACCCCCGGCCGCGATGACTCGGAACGCGACGGCCACTGCTGCTTTCTCCTCCTCGGCACAAACGCCCGCTGCGAGCTGAGGGTCGCGGACAGAGCCCCCACCGGGCCCCAAGTGAACCTCGCTGCCTCCGCAGCCTCCGCCACCAATTCCCCTCAGTCGTCCGCGCCGCCCCAAGAAAATGTCACCAGAGGCCGTTCCGCTCTGCGCCTCACTTCCGCCCGGAACCACAGAGCCGCGCCGGCCAGCTAGAGAGGCCACTGCGGCGGCCGCCTCTGGGGCCCGGGGCCGAAGGCCCGGAGAAAGCCAGATAGCGCCGTCTAGCGGCCAGGAACCCACGCTCCTCCCGCTGCGGAGCGCGAACTCCCAGCCCGGGCTTCCTTCCCGCGCGCCTTCCTTCGGTTCAGGCAGCTCCCTTCCAGAAATGTCTTGCGGAAAGTAGAAAAGCCGTCCGTCCGTGCAAACCAGGAACAATGCCTCAAGAAAAGGACGGTGCTCCCCTTCCCGTGCGCTGCCCCATACTCACCGCTCCCGACCCCTTCCCAAAGGAAGTCCGCGAGGTCTGACACTGAGTCACCGCAGCAGGGACCCCGCTCTCGGCTCTCCTCGCCTTTCCGCTGAAGCCAGGACGTCGGCTCGGGCTGTGCCCCTCTCCAGCAGTGGCACGAACATCCTGTTCAAGTTTCTGCACGGGAGCCTCGTAGCCCTGGCGGGTAGCGCGCCACCTGCTGGTAAGATGCTGTCCGCCAAGGAGACCCCGCTCCGCCGCCGCTAGCGCTCCGCCTCCAGAGCGCCACCTCTGCAGAGTCACGCTCGGGGCTGCCGCTAGCCTGGGACGAGGACGCGCCCGCGCTCCCTGGGAGTCCTCCCGGCCCGTGCTCGAGAAGGGTACGCGCGACCCCCGGACGAGGGAGGCGGGCGCCGGCACTCTGGGCGAGCAGAGGACTTCGGAGGAGAAAGGGAGGGTGCCGAGGACAGTTTCACAGCTCGGGATTTGGCTGCCTAACGCAGTGCAGGATGCTGAGACAGAGTAATAAAGAATTTAAAAGACCTGAGAGAAAATGTCAGCGGTCTCTCTACCTTTTAAGGAGCTATGCTGGAGCGCTATACTCTCCTCCCTAGAGGAGATTCTGAATATCCTACAGTCCCCGTAACATCAGTGTCCCTTTTGGATCAGACCCTTCAGCTCCCCCAGTTCTCTTTGGATTTGGGGGAGGGTTTTTGTTTTGGTTTCGTTTGTTTTGGTTTGGTTTGGTTTGGTTTGGTTTGGTTTGGTTTTTTGAGGCAGGGTCTTGCTATGTAGTTCAGACTGGCCCTGAACGCATGGCAATTGTCCTGCCTCAGTTTCCCAAGTATCTGGGATTACAGGGGTACACCACCCCACCTGGATTCTACTAGCTACAGTATTTTGAAATATCCAATTAATATTGTCAACCACAAATATCCTTACTGTGCTATAAAACTTTAGGAGTTATTCCTGCTGGGTGTAGTTTAGTGGTAGAACATTTGCCTAGCAAACAAATCCAGTTCTATCTCAACTCAACAACAATAACAAAAAAATGGAATCACTCCTTTCATTTTCGTAACAACTCTGTGGTTTGAAACTACTACTAATCCCAGTTTACAAAGGTAGAAATTGAGGCGCAGAGTGAACTGCCCAAGATGATACATTAGTAAATGTTTGGATCAGATTCTGGGCCGGGACGTGGCTCAGTGGCATGGTCCCTGCCTGGCAAGAGGGAGGCCTTGGGTTTGATTCTTAGTACCAAAAAAGAGCAAAGTAAGAGAAAACCAAAAAAAGGATTAGATTCCAACACAGTCCAAAGGCACAATTAACCTTTTTTGGTTTTTGTTTTTGTTTTTTGAGACAAGGTCTCCATATGTAGTCCGTGCTGGCCTTGAGCTCAAGGCAATCCTCCCGTCTCAGCCCCCCCAGTGCTGGGATTACAGGCGTGCGCCACCACGCCCAGTTCACTGTTTACCTTTTAAACCACAACTACTAAGTGCTTTCTTGAGAATATACTCAGTGCCAGATAAATATTTCACCTGTGTATGTATTTCACTCATTCATGAATTCATTTCCTGCTACCTTAGTCGGCAAGGGATTGAGTGGTTGTGGGCTGTGGGATAGTGACAAAAGTCCAGGCTTTCAGGAGAAAAAAGAAAAGAAAAGAACCACTAAACTCACAGCTGCTGTTGGGGATTTAGCTCAAGTGGTAGAGCGCTTGCCTAGCAAGCACAAGGCCCTGAGTTCCATCCCCTGCAACCCCCAAAAAAGGATTAAACTCACAGCTGCTGTACATGGTAGTGCACACCGGTAATCCCAGCACTTAGGAGACTGAGGCAGGAGGACCATCACAAATTTGAGGCCATCCTGGGCTACATAGTGAGTTAAAGACCAGCCTGAGCTACATAGGAAGACCCTGTCTCAAAACACAAAAAAACAAACAAAAAGCTCCTAAAATGCCATCTTCTCCATAAAACCAGCTCCATACAAGCACTTCCCATCCTTTCTGCCCTGCTGCCCACCACCGGTCAAGACTCCGCTGTATACGGACACTCTCCTCCTGCACATCCAGCCCTCGGCCTGCCTGCAGTGTCCTACTGAGCCACAACTGTGGTGGTCCTCTCTGCTCTGCCACAGCCCTGGAGGCCGGAGCCCAGCTTGTCGGAATCCGTCTTCAACACCATTTCTGGCAGCCAAGGCACCCCCTGGCCTGGGGTGGGCCTGCAGCAGGTGCCTGAGCTGCAGCATCAGAAAGCAGCTGACCTGGCTTGGCTGGTAGTCTGCCGCTTCCTGGCCTTAGACTGGGGATGCAGTGGTAGAGCATTTCCCTAGCATGTCTAAGGTTCCTCTTCAATCACTAGCAAAATAAATAATTAAATAAACAATGGAATAATTTAATTAATAAATAAACAAATAATTAAATAAACCAAGAATTATCTCTTTTGTGGGGGGAGTGCTGGGGATTGAACTCAGGTCCTGGGCTTTCTAGGCAAGCACTCTACCACTGAGCTAAATCTCCAGCCCCTAGAAGGTCTCTTTAGGAAAAAGAGAGCCCCCCTTGTCTCTCTGGTCTCCCTTCCTCCTCAGACTGCCAAGAATTAGGCCACCGCCCTGAGCATAACCCACATCCACTGTGATCACCCAGTGTCCACCACGGGCAGTGGAATCTGGGGAAATGCTGGACCTCAGACTCTGAGCCACGTACCCTTCAACGGGCTGCCATTTCACAACTGACTCTCCCGTTCAGCCTCACCAGGTCATCCCAGGGAAGGAAATTGTAGCTTCCATATGGGAACCATCCAGAAGCATTTGAAGGATTCTGGGTAGTGGCAGGGCAGATCGTCCACAGGACCAGAAGCTCTGGAGTCTGACAGATCTGAACTGAGACCTGGTTCCGCAGTTATGTCACTTCCCTGAGCCTCAGTGTCCTGCCTGTCCAGAAAGGATGATCTAGCACTTCCTTGCAATCTGTCCTGAGGACGAGATGGACAGAGCCATGTATGTCAAGCTGCCAGCACATTGTAGCTCACAGAGAATGTTCTAGTATAGGCTGTCCTGAGGGCTGCACTCCAGGGCACACTTCCTGGGTGCACCGACTCTCAGTGCTCGTTTCCGGTAACATTTCCATCTCTACGGGCTCATTTTTCCAGAGTGACAAGTTCACGTGGAACCAGAGCCGGAATGGAACGGTGCGGAAGGCTGTCAGGAAAGTGGGGCTGGGAGGGACTCCGCTGCCCGAGGCCCTCTGGGGATGACTGAAGTGCTCTGTCTTGGTAAAGTGCTCCAAGACCCGGCTCCAAGTCCTTCCTTCTTCCCAATCAGATGATCCCCAGAAAACCAGTCCATATAGAAAGACTATAAAATTTTTTAAAAGTAGAAATAAATACAAAAGACAGTTTTAAATTTATCAACAAGTATATACTCACTTCACCTCGTTTGTTTGTTTTACAGTACTGGCCTTGACTTTTGCTAGGCAAACTCTCTACCACGGAGCTACATCCCCAGCTCCTTTTTATTTGTTGAGACAGTGTCTTACTAAGTTGCCCAAACTAGCCTCAAACTTGTGATGCCCCTGCCTCAGCTTCCCAGAGTGCTGGGATTGCAGGTGTGCATCAACACCCCTGTAAGACTGCTTGACCTGGTGGGGCTTCCAGGGAGGGAACAAGGCTCTTTTGACATCAACCAGCAGCTTTCCTGCCCTCACAGCAGCCTTTTGTCTCCTTCACCTCGCTCCCCCTCATGTTCCTGGGGGCAGAGTCGTGCCAGATACAGGCCGCGCAGCAGGAGGCCCTCGGTGTGCCCACCGAGGCACACTAGGCGTACGTGCACTGCAGGGACGAGGAGGCCCGAGAGACAGAAACCCACAAGATGGCAAAACAAGGAAGCGGTGCCAGGTGCCAAGTGGGTGAGAGGCTGGCGGGGGGCACAGCACTGTAGACAGGGGATTCTGCACCTGCCAGATGCAGCAAAGAAGAGCAAGTAAGCCACTGCCTGGGGCAAGAGTGCAGGTCACCCTTCTTAGTCTTCTTGGTACCCAGCACGGGGCCTGGCAGACAGGACACAGTAAATGCTTGTGACTGGCTGTGGAACAAGTGTGCAAAGCAGCTGACCTTGTGGAGGCGACAAAAGCCCGTGGGCTGTGTGGAAGGCAGCACCCAAGGACCAGGCTGCCTGGGCTGGAGGGAAGGCATCCAGTTAAGAAGAAGGGAAAGCAGGCTGTAAGGAGTCCGGGTTTTCATCAATTAAGTAATTTCCTATTAGTTCATTTTACCTTAGAGGCTGGGTATTGAGCCCAGGGCCTCAAGCATGCTAAACATGAGCTCTACCACTTAGCTATACCGTCAGCCCCTCCCTGGGCTTTATTTTTTAAGCACTGATGGGGAAGCAGCAAGTGATGTTCTTACCTGGACATCTACTGAGTATCATGGGATCAAGACCAGCAGAGGTGGGTGTGGTGGTGCACACCTACGGTCACAGCACTCAGGAGGCTGAGGCAGGAGGATCGCTGTGAGTTTGCGTGCAGCCTGGGCTACACAGTGAATTCAAGTCCAGCCTGCACTACAAAGCAAGACTAAACCTCAAAAAACAAACAAAAAAACAGCAGAAAGCTGGACCCTCCTAGAGCCCACTGATCACTTGGAGAGGAGGGAAGGAAAGACTGCACACTGACCCCAGTAGGCACAGGGGAACTCAGGGGAGGCAAAGGCTAACTCTGAAGACCACGGAAGGTGAGAGAAAGAAAACCCTTGGAAGGAGGGGAGCCTCTACCTTCCCCTCTGAAAGCCACAGTATTTAAATAAGAAAGACATCAGAGGGGCTATGGTAGAACAAAAATATACCTCTATGTGGACTTTGCCCTGGTTCCTGGCATGCAAATCTTGACACCCCAGGAATTTCCTGAGTGATGGAAATCTTTTGTTATTTACAAGGAGCCGGGTTCAACCAAACCTGAGTTTAGGTTAATGAGGTGACTCCTCAGAGGGTCCCTAAAGTGCTTCAGGATGGGTCACCCGAGGAGTCATCTGTGATGAGAGGCTTGGAATTTCAACCCCACCCTCCACGCCTCTCCCCACCACACTCCCTGTGTTATAGGATGGATTCCAATATTCCTGGGTTCTTTCCCTCCTCAAGCAAAGAATTGAATGAGGGGGACAAAAAAGTAGTTCCAAAGTTTTATTTAAAAATACAATAAAATTGAACATAACAATCTGCAGCCACCATCTTCCATGGCGGGGAAAGGGAGCGCTCCTTCCAGGTGGCACAGTAGAGAGGAAGGCCCCTTGCTGTAGAGAGGGTGTACTTGCTTCAGGTGTTGCTACTATTTATCAAAAGGAGTTCTCATGGAAACTCATGAGAACTTCCTGCAGTCCAGGTGAGGGCTCGTGCTTGAAAATCACACCTCAGGGTGACATCAGGTGCAGGCCATTCCCCCAGGTCACGTTCCCTTGCCAGCCAGCCTTAGCCACACACTATTCCTATTTCACCTGGACGGGGCTAGAGATTGAATTCAGTTACCAAAGACCAGCGATTTTACCCTGCATGCTTCTGTAAAGAAGCCCCGATAAATGCCCCCAAACACTTGGAGTTGTTGAAGATGTCAAGGCCCTGGAGGGTGGCACTGGTCACCCCCTTCCCCGCCTCTCGGGTCTCCTCCACTGGGGTTCCCGCATTGTATCCTTTGTGACAAACTGGCAAGGCTGGGGATATGGCTCAGTGGTAGGGAGCTTGCTTACCATGCTTGCAGCCCTGGGTTCAATGTCTGACACTACAAAAGTATAAATAAATAAAATATAATAAGGTGGCAGTAGTAAGTAAAGTACTTTCCTGAGTTCTATGAGTCATTCTAGTTAATTACTGAATTTACAAGGGAGATTGTGGGACATAAATGCAAGTAGCCTGGAGACCTTGCTTATGGCTGTAGTGGGAAGTTGGGGCAGTCTTGCAGGACAGAGCCTTCAGCCTGTGAAATTTGTTGTAACTGCACGGAGAGTATCATAACTAGATTGACTCATTGGACGTTCATTCAGTGCTAGAGAATTGGTGCTGGAAACAAACACGCATGATCCTAAAACTTTGATTTTATATAAATATGTTATATTTGGTTTGAATTAAATATGTTACATTAAGTAAGAACAGTCCTAGGCCAAATCTCTTTTCAGGATTTGTCACCTCTCTTCTGCCTTCACCTTTTAGCTGGCAGTCAAAGCTGCCATTACTCAAGACACCACCAAGTGTCTTGGTTACCACTTGCCTTTTCCAGTGTTTTTGGTGGTGGTTGTTGTTATGATTTTGAGACAGGGTCTCACTAAGTTGCTCAGGCTGCCCTCAAAGTGTGCGCACAGGGCCAGTTGACTTGGAAGACCTCCACTGGAAGCCCACCCACTAAGGGCAAGGCACACTGGTAGGTACTCTCCAGATGGCCAGCAAGGAAGGTTTTGCCAAGGAGGAAACTGAGGCTAAGAGAAGACAAGACCAAAGCCACACAGGCAAAGGCAGCAGAGTCGGGATTCCTGGAAGATTCTGGAACACTGCTGTCTGTCTCATCACAGGGCTCAACCCAGGTACAAGTCGCCATAGCACAGGAGGGTTGACACAAAATAGGGCCGATGAGAGCAAGAGATTAATTCCCAAGGGCGAGGACTTGATGGAAGAGGAAGCTTTTGATGAAATCATTGCAGAGGGGCTGGTCTTCCAAGGACAGTGGTGAATAGAAACAGCCCCTGGCGATGTCTACGCAGCATAAGGAAAGCCGGGGTAAGGCCTGGCTCTGGAACAGGTACATCTTTCAAACAAATGACACAGCAAGGGTGATGCTTTGGGCCCTTACCCTCTGCCTTTCTGATTTGTGTTTTGATGCTAGCGATTGAAGGCTGGCTTTTCAGCCTTCTAAGCAAGCACCATACCACTGAATCATACCTCCTGACTTCCTTCCTTCCTTTCTCTTTTCCTTGGAGTACTGAGGAGTGAACCCAGAGCTTTCACACTGAGCAACACCTCACTGGTCCTTTTGTGATTTTGAGAAAGGGTCTCACTAAATTGCCCAGGCTCGGCTCAAACTTGCAATCCTCCATGGAGTTGGGGATCTAGCTCAGTGGGTAGAGGGCTTGCCTAGCAAGTGCAGGTCCCTGAGTTCGATCCCCAGCACTAGCAAAAAACAAAAACAAACGAAAAGTCCCTTGCAATCCTCTTGTCTCAGCCTCCCAAAGTGGTGGAATTACAGGTGTACACTACCACATCCAGCTCATACCTCCAATTTTATTTCTGTATTTTTCTTATTGATACCAACAATGTCCATTTGTAGAGAATTTAATTTGAACAGGTATTCTTTCATAAGTATGATTTTATTAGCTCCTCTGAAACAGCCCTGGGTAGGTATTGTTACCATTTTGCAAAGATTATATGACTAATGCAAGAAGATCCCAAATAACTCCTGAATGAGTGAATAGATGACTTGCCCAAGATCACCAGCACTAAATGGGAGCGGCAGGAACAAGTCCTGCTCTGCGGCCTGTGAATTCCAAACTCTTCCTACTGCCATCCATATCTGAAGGACTTAGCAATGCAATTGTCTGTGTGGACTGTGGGGTGGGGAATTAGCCTCATTGTTGTGTTTTATAAAGTGCTGATCATTTGAAAAGGCTCTGACCGTGAGAACAATACAAGCATTCATTAAAGTACTTCAATAGACTGACAGCAGCCACAATAACCTAAATTAAAAGTAGAGTGGCTCATGTGACCCCTCTTTTGAGCAGTGGTACAAGGGCATCAGGCCTGGGGAAACAGGATGGGCTCCTTCCGAGAAAGACAAGGCTGAAATGTAGAGTCTGGGAGAGGCGGCAGGGTGAGCGAGCGGGACACCAGCCAGGCAGGCAGGCCAGGCCCCTCAGGACACAGGCAGCTTGGAAAGGCTTCCTCGGTTCTTGTATCTCTTCTTTTATAACTCTCCCTTTTTTTCTCTCGCTTTTCTTTCAGTACCAGGGATTGAATCCGGGCCGTAGCCCTGAACTACATTCCCAGTCCTTTTTATTTTCTATTTTTTGACAGGGCCTTGCTGAAGTTGCTAAACTGCACAGACCAGGCTTGAATTTGTGATCCTCCTGTTTTGGCCTCACAGAATGCTGGGATTATAGCACCATGCTGGGATTACATTGCCACCATGCCCAGCACTAACTGCATTTTTTGGAGAAATGTGTCCTTGAAGTGCTTAGTGTAGCTGTTCTAGTTTTTGATTTTTCTTGTGGGTTCTTCCATTAGCTCTTCAAGTCGCTGGAGGGGTGAAAGACCAGCCAGGCAGGCGGGCATCTTGAAATCCCCCCCTGAGCTAACCTGGATGTCTGGCTGAGTGAAGCCAGCTCTACAGGAGTCCAGGATACCTACAAAGGTGAAGGGGATGGGGCTGGGAATTTAGCTCAGTGGTTAGAGTACTTGTCTACCAAGCACAAGGCCCTGAGTTCAATCCCCAGCACCAAAAAAAAAAAAAAAAAAAAAAAAAAAAGTGAAGGGGGAACCCCACAGCTGGCCCCACGCCTGTACTGAGAAAACACACACCAACGAGCTCCAGATTAGGCAGAGGGATGAGTGAGATATGCAAGAGCCAGAAAACTAACATTCTGTTAACAAAATTCAGGATGAAACTGTCTGGTGAAAGAGTTACCTTCACTACCGGAAACCATACCTAAGGGAAACTGAAGTTTATCTTTTATGTATCTTTTCCTACTCTACTCAGGATCCTACTTAACCTGCCTAATGCTTTTGCTCATCACTTAAATCTTCAGGACTTCAGTCCTTCTTGTTCCTCCCTTTCCTTCAACAACCAAACCTTCCTGACCTAGGACTCAATTTCTAAAGTTTCCAGTCTCCATGTTTTAACAACTATTAATCATGGAAACCAATTCTTCCTAAAGCGATAGATGATTAATATTCTTTCCTGGGGGACAGAATATTTCTGTCCAAATAGTATAAATACATCTGGGATTTAGCTGAGTGGTAGAGCACTAGCCTAGCAAGCGTGAGGCCCTGGGTCAATCCCCAGCACTCCCTCCAAAAATAAAGAAATAAATAAGTACCCTTCTCTTGCTTTTCCCAGGATTTTCACAAATCTTTAAAAGCCCACCTCCTGGGGCTGGGGATATAGCTCAGCTGTAGAGCACTTGCCTCGCATGCACAAGGTCCCAGGCTCAATCCTCAGCACCAAAAAGAAGTCCACCTCCTTAAATCCATTCGCAATGATGATGGTGGTGGTGGTGGCAACCACGGTGGTGCAACCATCCCAAAAACCATCCCCCAAACTGCAGCCAGCTTCTACCCTGGCAGCTCCTGATCTTTGTATAGCATCATGGTCCTCTGACTTGCCCTTTGAGAGGGGTGGGTGATCAGTCAGAAACCCTAAACTGAGGTTTTTGAACCAGAAGAGCCAAGAAAGCAGACAGGAGAGAGTCTATCATCCTGGGAGGCCTGAAAATGACTGCCCCTGGCTACAGGGGGTGGGGACCTGCAGTCCTGCCAGGGCTAAACACTCCTGCCAGCCAGCCTGCCAGAGTCAGATGGCAGAAAAGACACTGTGACACAGGTCCACCCTGTCACTTGGCAAGGTCTTATCTCAGTCCTGCTTCTGGAGAACCCAAACTGACAACTTTCCTTCTCCCTTCTCTTGCCCCCAGTCGCCTCACTGTTCCTCTTCTCTCTGTGGCTCTGATCGTCATCTCTCAGTGGAAACTCTCCCCCTCCGTGGGTGCAGAGACAGACTGTGTTCCTGGGCAGGCTGTGTAGGAATAAGTGGGTGAGTCCATCCCCACGATGACCCCTGGGAGCTGAGGGCTCGGCCCGAAGGCAGAGGAGGGCAGCAGTGACAAAAGCACGGCTAGAGAGGGAGATGCTTGAGGTTTCTAAGAAACCTTCCTTGGGAGAGAGGTGACAGTCTGGCTTCAGAGAGAGACTGACCCGGTGTCCTCCGTGTTCCATGGAGGAAGGCTGGGGCTGGCTGGTGGCAGTCTTCAGGTCTGTGGGGCTCCTTCCCATCCTGTAAGACTCGGCTGGCTTATTTCCGTGTGGGGCTTCTCCTGCAGTCCAGGGGTGAACATAACTTGACCATGGGCATCCTCTCCCCACCCTATCCTTAACTAGCAGGGAACCGTACAAGGACTGTATTGACTGGGACCTTTAGTCTCTGGCAGGAAGCACCCATCTACAGAAGGAATCTCCCCCTGTGTGCCAGGCTTGCCCCAGACTGCTAAGAGGACACATCACTGTTACCGTGTCATCTCCGGAATGATAACACACTGCCCACGTGGCCACTTTCCAGGAAACAGGTGCTGGAATGATAGAGCAAATTCTGGGCAAGTGCAGGGCTTGGCAAAATTTCTGGCATAAAATAAGGGGAGGGAGAACAAAATTTCAGGAACTAAGCAAGGAATTCACAATTCATTTGTAGTCACTAATAATCTAGTCCTTTAACTCAAGTATGCAAAAAACATTACTTTCTTTATTTCCTATATATCAGTTATTTATTTAGCAATGCCATGAATGGAACCAAGGGCTTTGTACATGCACTCAACCACTAAGCCCTGTCCCCAGCCAAATCAATTTAATTTCTACTCTGAGGTCCCAGCTGAGGCCTTCTCTCTCTGCCCCTCCCTGCCTGGCATCCCCAGAATCCAGGTGCCCAGAAAATTAGAATGGCTAGTCCTCCATCCATGCAGATCCACCACTTGCCAAAGCCCAGTGGTGCACCAAAGCCAGACTCTATTTTCACTCTGTGATGGTTAAACTAGATTGTCAACTTGACTGGCTCAGGAGACACCAGGTCCAGGGCATCTGCACCCAGAAGACAAAGCACATTTCTGTCTGGGTGGTCATGAAGGCACAACCCTGAGGTCTTCCTCTCTGGCACTGTTCCCTGCTCTGCTTCCCAGGCACCATGAAATTAGCATCTTTGCTCTATCACGCCCTTCTGCCATGATGTTCTTTCCCTGGAACCAGCTGACCATGGACTGCATTCCCTGAAAGAAGCCATAAGCCAAATTAAGCTTCTCTTCCTTTAAATTGTGGGTGTTGGGTACTGTGTCTCAACAACAGGAAAGCTAACTAACACACATGCCTGTATGGGGATCAGAAATCTTGGCTAAGGCTGGCATCCACCAAGGGCTCTCAATCTATGAAGCTGGGCCCGCCGTTTCTGTCAAGGATACCTGTGCTGCAGGCAATGTACCATACAGGCCTGCAGGATTGCTTCTCCCCTCCAGGCCTGCAGGATTGCTTCTCTCTCAAGGGCAATTATAATTCCTTTCCCTCCCCGCCCAAGAGACACACATGCACCCCACTGTAGGTTTGTTTCAAATGACAAGGAGCATCACTGGATACGGTATGGTGGCACATACCTGTAATCCTAGCTACTCAGGATGCTGAGGCAGGAAGATAGCAAGGTCCAGGCCAGCCTGAGCAATTTAGCAAGACTCTGTCTGGAAATGAAATGAAATACAAAAAAGAAAAGGATTAGGGATATAGTTCCGTAACAGAGCCCTTGCCTAACAACAACAACAAAAAAGTCATGGCCCCAAGTCCTTCTGCTTTGCTCCAAGCCCAGATCCCTAACACAAGGAATTACCAGCCTGAGGATTTAGTTCGGTGGTTAGAGTGCTTGCCAAGGTCCTGAGTTCAATCCCCAGCACCAAAAAAAAAAAAAAAAAAAAAAAAAAAAAAAAAAAAAAAAAAGAAATTGCCAGGCACTGTCTACTGGAAGTAGAAGGAACAGGCTAGAACACTATGAGAAACACATGCTAATATGTCAGGATGTTGTCCTGTCACACATTCATTGAATTTTATGGGCACCTGCTTTGGAGCCAAGCACTATGCTAGGTATTGTCACACACATATGACCAGAAGAAGTCCTTGAGGAACAGTTGTCAACCTGGTCTGCCCTAGTAGGGAAGAGAGACTTGAGGTCCTCATGTTAGGGCTATGCGACACCATCACAGAACCACACACACAGAGTCCTAGCCATTGAGACAAGGAAGTTGCCAGACAAGGAAGCTCCTCAGCTTCTGTGGGGAGCATTCACCTGGGAGGAAGCTTTGAGCCATGACTCTAGAATGAAGAGAATTTTGCAACATAGAGAAGAGGAAAGGCAGGCGTGGTGGTGCATGCCTATGATCCTAGCTACTTGGGAGGATGAGATAGAAGAATCTTTTAAATTCCAAGCCAGCCTGGGCAACTGTCTCGAATAAAATAAAAAGAGCTGACGATGCAGCTCATTGGTAGAGCACTTGTTAAGCATATCTGAGGCCCTGGTTTCATTCCTAGTATCCCAAGAAGAAGAAGGGGAAGTCAGAGGAGGAGGAGGAAGGGGGGGGAAGGGCAATTGCTAGAAAGATGTCACAGTGGAATAAAGAGCCAGGCCATTTTGGGAATGAGTGTGCCTGGAGCTAGGCCTTCATTTTGGAGTGGCTGAAGGCCACAATGAGAGAGCAGTTTAGGGAAAAAAAAAAAATGACATTCCCCCAAAAGACTTATTTGGAACATGGACTATAATAGGCTGTATTTCTTTTCTTCTTGCTAGGACGGGGTGTGCATATAATAATTAACTCTATCTCCCCCTCTTCTCAAATCTGGAACTAGCTGAGCGGTAAGACATGAAAAACAGGTGAACATTCATTCATTCATTTGTTACAGGTGAACATTTAAATGTCCGCTTAATGGCAAATTAAACCCCACTGGAGGAACTTGGTACAAAAGTGCCGTCCTCATAGACTTCCTCTATGTCACGGCCAGTGTAGAGGGATGTGCTCCCAGTTACAGGGAGAGCTGGCGACTCAGGCTTCAGTTTGGTTTGGACTGGCATGGTCTTTAGCCCAGAATACACCCGCATGAAGACAGATGAGCCCTACAGAGAGTGCTCTACAAGGCTTAGCTGAGCATGGTCAGTTTGTTTCCTGAAATTCACCAATCCAGTAAGTCATTCTTTTCTCAAGAGAGATAGTTAGAGACTAGAGACATTCCAGGAATGTTTCCCAAATGGAGCCCTTTCCACTTGGAAAGGGAAGGAGTCAGGAATGGTGTTGGTTCCATATCACCACCCACATCCACTCTGTGGGAACTCATTATTGTTATTGTTTCCTGAAATAAAGAATTAGCTCACATCTGGGTAGAAGTCAAGCTTTTTTTGGTGGTGGTGCTGGGGATTGAACCCAGGGTCTTGCATATGCTAAACACATTCTACCACTGAGGTATATCCCTAGCTCAAAACCAAATTTTTCAAAACACTTTCACATCTGTAAATAATATATAGAGGGCCAGGCATTATGTTGCATACGTATAATCACAGCACTCAGGAGGCTGAGGCAGGAGGATTGTAAATTCAAGGCCAGCATAGGCTACATAGTGGGACTGTGTTTCAAAGAACTCCCAGAAATCACCTAAGCCTCCTTGTTCCTGTTATACATGCTATCTGGGCCTAGAGGGTTAAGAGACCAGTGAAAGGCCACACCGTTAGTGGTCACTGGCCCTCCAGCACTACTGAAAGTCACCAGTTTATTTGACTTCAAGATCCCCAACCCGAAGCTTTTCCTAGCTTCATATTCTT
This sequence comes from Hystrix cristata, assembly GCA_004026905.1. NCBI lineage: Eukaryota > Metazoa > Chordata > Mammalia > Rodentia > Hystricidae > Hystrix > Hystrix cristata. The sequence continues at coordinate 35,824 of PVJO010012588.1, read as the reverse complement.
TTCTCTGCAGCAGCTGTCCGGAAAATTAGCACAATTGTTTCAAAAGAGGGAATTCAAGCAAAAAGAGATTCTAAGAGCATCTAACTCCTCAGAATGAACTCACCATGTTTGACTTAAGAAGTGTACTTGTTCGTATTTGCATTCCAGTGCACTTGTGGCTTGTATCTAGATGTCCCCCCAAATCCTCATGTGCTCATACATGGTCCAGAGGTGGCTGGACCTAGGTTATGGTCCCCATGATCCAGAGGTGGCTGGATCTAGGTTATGTAAATGTAGATTAAGGGCTTGTGGTAACTAATTAGTCTGCAGATTGGTTTAGCATGGTTCTGGGCATGGATAATGGGAACGCCCACCCTGGGCTTGTAGCCTGAAAGGAATGAAAGGGAAAGGGAGGCTCCATGCTGCTGCTTCCCTGTGTTTTCTTCCTGCCTACCTTGCCATGAACTCTTTCTCCTCTGCCTGCCACCTTACCTTGGAGCCAGCTGACTATGGACTGAAACTTCTACAAACTGTGAGCTAAAATAAACCTTTCTTCCTTTAACTTTGGGTGTTAGGTATTTTGTCCCAGCAACAAAAAAATAACTAAGACAAGTGCTCAATATAGGGAAGGGTTTGATCCACATTAGGTCTCCATTCCTTTGAGCTGAACACATACCTGAATAAATGAATGGTTGAAGAGCTAGAAAATTGGAGATAAGAAATGCAAAAATGCTTTTTCTTTCCCCTAGAAATGAGTGAAAATAGATCCCTGAAACAATAGAGCAGTGAACTTGGCATTGATCTAAGGCCTCTGCTGCCCTTGTACTCTGGCACCTAGCCCCATTCTCCAGAGATCTTTAAAGGTCATCTTGGGCTCTTACTTCTCCTTTGTCCTCATATCAAATTTGTTTCCAAGTTCTCTCATATCTCCTTCTTTTCCACTGCTGTTGCCACATCCTGGCCTGGGCCCTTACTGCTTCATGCCAGTCTGGACTCATATGTTTGACAGGGGCAAGTTCAGAGGCCCGGGATGCAGCTCCGAGTCCATCGCAGTGAATCGGGCTGCAGCTGACACCGGTCCATGCCCCTCTCCCTCCGCGGCCTGGGTCTTCCTCCCTATCAGCTCCCTCATCGGTACCCCCAAACTCCTGCTTCCAACCAGCGTTCAGTTTCGTGCTCAGCCAGATCCTCCCCACATTTTCAGGCTTTCTCTGCCACCTCCTCCAGATCTCTACCTATCCCCCTATCCCTTCCTCGAGTTTCAATTAACTAGCTGCCCATAGATTGCAGCAAATTTATTCTCCCTGAAATAGAAGTGACCCATAAGGAGGCTTAATGAGATCATCCCCCAAGGAATTTAATAAGGGACAATCCCTCCAGTCAGTCAGATGAGAGTGTCAGCTGTGCCTGAGGGAGTGTCTGGGGGAGGGAAGGCAGAGGGCCCATGCTCCACCTCTGGGTGCGTTGGTGGCCAGGGACAGACAGCAGGGCATGTGGGAAGCAGGGAGACTTAGCAGATTGGCTGGGTGGGAGCCCACAGAAGCACAGCTTCACCCGCTTGAGAAGTTTGGCAGAAACTAGCAGGAAACCTGATGCCCTCCCTGACTCAGCGCCGCATGAGGCCCCCAGGGCAGTTCTAGAGGTCACAGCCCGAGTGAGCGCTTCAGATGCCTCAAGACAACAGTTGGTGAGAAGGGACCCTTTGCCTTCTCTGAAACGAACAGAGATGGGGGTGGGTGTCCAGCATGGTGGAGCTTGCCTTGCAAGCAGGGAAGAGAGAATGTTTGTGTCTGCTCCTCTTGAAAGCTGATCGCTTCTGCAGCCAGGAGCTGTGCCAGCTGTGGTCAGTGTCCAGCCTTGGCAGATGGGTCACTGGGGACTCAGGATGAGTCCTCTGCTGTCTGCATTTTTCTCTGCCTATGCACCAGCCACCTCAACAGCACACTCTGTTGAGACCCCCAGCCCCCATCTGCTCACCCCTGGGAGGACCAGTCTCCCTTCTCCCAACACTAGGACACTTGGCATCCTCCTCACAGTCTCCAAAGCTAGAGCTAGAAAGACAAGGCCTGGGCGTGACCTCGTTCCACCATCTCCCTCCAGCTGGGCAGCAGGGCACAGGGAGCTTAAGGGAGGTCTCTAGGTTCCTAGGTTTCTGCACTGCATAAACATTGCCACCATCTAGCAGATTAAAGCAACACACACTTCGCTTGCTTTGGGGAGTGAGGAGGCCAAGCTAGCATGGCCGACAGCTCTGGGTCTCACCGTGCTACAGACAAGGTGTCGACTGGGGCTGCAGAACCACTGGAGCCTCAAGTGGGGAAGATCGATCCCCCCACCACCACCCTGCCCCACCGGATGGCCCCGGTTGTCGGCCAATTCCTCTTCTTGCAGCTGTAGAACTGGGGCCCTGTCTTCCTGCTGGTGGTTAGCTGGATGCTATCACAGTTAAAGGCCACCCACAGCTCCTTGCTCAGTCGCTGCTCCATAGGTCTCCTCACAGCATGACTTCTTCAAAGCTGACAACTGAGAAAGTGTTTCTGACCTCAGGAAGGGCCCCGTCCTTTTTGCAAAGACTCTTACCTGATTAAGTCAGGCCCACAAAGGCGAGACTTACTTTTTTTGGAGTGCTGGGGATCAAACCCAGGGCCTCATGCAAGTGCTCTACCACTGAGCTACACTCCTGGCACGCTCCCTTTTGATTAAAAATCAACTGGTTTCAGACAGCAAGGGGGTGAACATCTGTAATCCTAGCACTTTGGGAGGCTGAGGCTGGAGGATCCTAAGTCTGAGCCCAGCCCAGACAATTTAGCAAGTCAGCAAGGCCCTACCTCTAAAAAAAAAAAAAAAAAAAAAATCAATTTGTTTGTGACCTTAATTATTCAAAAATCTCTCCACCTTTGACAGTAGTAAGTAATAAGTCTCTGTAATCAGAATTTTTCAAGGGGACAGAACTAATAGGAGATAGATAGAAAAGGGGATTTATAAGGGGAATTGGTTCATGTAATTATGGAGACTAAGTCCCACAACACATACAGGGATGCCAGTAGTCAGTCCAATTTTGAAAGCCTCGAAACCAGGGAAGTCGATGGTGTAACTCTCAGTCTAAGGCTAGAGGCTTGAGGGTCCAGGGGACACTGGCATAAATCCTAGAGTCTGGAGGCTGCAGAGCCTTCAGTTATAATGTCCCAAAACAGGAGGAGAGAAGACGGAAGGGGTGAGGGGAGGAGGACAGAGAAACTGCCTTCTCTCTGCCTTTTTAGCTCTATCTGGGTCCTCCGTGGATCGGTTGGTGCCCACGCATGTGAAGGGCCAGGCTTCCCCACTCAGTCAACTGATTCCCAGGCCAATCGCCTCTAGAAAGGACCTTGCAGACCCATGGGAAACAGTGCTATACCAGTTCTCTAGGGTTATTTTGTTTTTGTTTTTAGTGCTAGAAATCAAACCCAGGGCCTTGTGCATACTAGGCAAGAGTTCTATCAGTGCACTACATCCCCAGCCCTCTAGGTATTCCTTCATTCAGTTGTTACCTAAAATGAACAGCATCAAGGTCCCACCCACACCCTGCGGGGGGGGGCCCATGTGGGGTGAGAACAGTGAGAGACTTGAACCTGAGGCTGCCCTGGGATCTGCCCATCACATCTAATATCTTGTGGTTAGGTAATAGCAGAGATAAGGTGAAGACCCCAGATTTCCTGTAGAAACAAGTCCCTGGGGCCAGCTATGTTTCAGAATTCAGAATGTTCCAGGTGTAGAAAGCAGATGCTTATACCCTAAACCCATAACCTCTCAGCATCTGGGATACGTGCTCTAGATTTCTGCTGTTGACCAAGTGGTGGCCTAGGACAGGTGTTTTTTCTTTTCTTTTCTTTTTTTTTTTTTTAACCAAGAACATGTATTGGTACATTGTACATATAATGATCACATTCATCATATTTGTTTTGTACCTGTACATGGCCTAGGACAGGTTTTGCTGCCAAATGCTTTCAGCTCAGATCAGGTTTTGCCAAATGCATTATGAAAAGACTGGATTTTTAGAGCCTTAGACGTTCCGGTAAGGAACTGTGGACTTGTCATAGCTGACACTCCTTGCTTTCTTACCATGTCATAGGTTGAGCCAAGGACCTGCATTCTTGCCACCCTGTGGAGAGCGGGGATTGTGAGATTCTAGTATTTTCTTCCCCGTTCTCCTCTCCATCCCTTCTCATTCAAATAGGCTCCATACTTGTCAGTGGGGTGGGAGGAGGCCAGGCAGAGCCTGAGTCTCTCTTGCTTGTTTTCTCGAAGCCGCTGCAGCCCCAGATTGTGGAGGGAATGCCAGGCTTTGACAATACTCGGGACACACAAAAACAAATTAACCAACTAACTAAACAAACAAACACAAAACAAAGAGTGGAAGGAGATCACCCACACCCGGCTAGGGAGCGGAAGGAGAAGGCTGGCAGGACCCCCAGGCTGAGGGCTGCACACTGCCACCTGGATAAGCCAGGGACTGGGGCACCTCTCCACACGCCTCCCCCGATCCTGAGCAGATGCTGCCTGGCTCCGGCATCCTTACTGCTTTCTCAATCTTCTCTTGGTAGCCACAGCAAGTCCCTTTCTCTGTAGCCCAAGGGCACAGCCAGCTCTAGCATAGAGTAGATACTGCTCAGGACATACTCCCTGACCATCTCCTCAGTGAGTTCCTGATAGGGGTTCCTGTGTGGTTAGCCTTCTTGGAAGTGTTTAGTTTGGGAGACCCTGTGATCTAGTCCATCCTGTCCTCTATCAGATTTTATTACATCCTGCTCCTCTCCAGGGCCCAGCGCCTCATGATATATTGATGTAGTCCCAAGCCTGAGGTAGGCCGGGAATGGTCTCTCATGCTTGTAGTCCCAGCACTTGGGAGGCTGAGGCAGGACAATCTCCAAGAGTTCAAGACCAGCCTAGACTACATAGTGAGTTTAATTCAAGGCCAGCCTGGACTGCATAACAAGACTCCATCTCAGAAAACAAAACAAAACAAAACAAAAACAAGCTGGAGGTAGGAAAGTAGTTTGGGTCTTGGCCTCCCTGCATCTATCCCTGTTAGGGTGAGTCTCACCACATGATTGACTTTGGCTCCAGACCCTCAGGGATAGTGGTTCAAAGATGGACTGTGTCCTTTTTCTTTCCCCTTTGAAAGTATTTCAAAGATACGACTGCCCTCTGGTGGCTGAAATTATGTACATCGATGCCTGTGTCTTTCAAACATCCAGACAAGAGATGGAGAGCCTTGCTGGTGGGGTTGGTTGGTTGCTGAGTTACATATTTGGGACCAGGGCTGACAAACCGGATATTCTCTGTTTTTGCTGGCATAAATACCAGACTTCAGCCAGACACAATGGCACACACACGTAATACCAGCTACTCTGCTGAGGCAGGAGGATCCTACCTTAGAAATCATTCTGGACAATTTAGCAAGGCTCTGCCTCAAAAAAAAAAAAAAATATATATATATATATTTTACATTTATATGTAAAATATATATTTATTTTACATATAAATGTAAAATATATATATAGTGCTGGGGATGCACTTCAGTGGTACAGTGCCCCTGGGTTTAATCCCTAGTATCACAACAACAACCTATAGTTAGCTGGGTGTGGTAGCTCACACCTGTAATCCCAGGACTTGGGAAGCTGAGGCAGGGAGGATCTCCTCAAATTCGAGACCACCCTGGGTTACATAGTGAGTTCAAGGCCAGGCTGAACTACACAGAAAAATCCTGCCTCAAAAAAATAAAAACAAACAACAACTACAGTTAACTGGATATGGATCATGATAGCTATAACTTTCTTGAGGGCAGGGAACCACCTCTGTTTGGTTCAGTGTTCTATCCTGGGGCCTGGCAGTGCCTAGTGTTCAAAAGTGTTTACTGAGCAAATGAATGAATGCACTGCTCTCTCAAAGGGACCAACCACAAACCCATTCATTTTTACCTTATTTTGCTGTTTCTTCATAGATGCTTCATAGACACTAAGAAGGCATCCTAAAATATTCACAACTTACTATTTATTTCTTAAAAGCCTAGCCAGGTGTGGTGCTGCATACCTGTAACCTCAGGTACTTGGGAGGCCGAAGCAAGAGGACTGCAAGTTCGAGGTCCGCCTGGGCAATTTAGCAAAAACCTTGTCTCAAAATTTTATGTATGTATGTATTTCTGTGGACTGAACCCTAGGGCCTTCACACTGAACTGCATCCCCAGTCCTTTTTTATTTTTTATTTCTGTGATAGAGTCTCCCTAAATTGTTCGGGCTGGGCTTGAACTTGCAATCCTCCTGCCTCGGCCTCTCAAGTAGCTGGGATTCAAATGCTGTATGATTCCATGTGCATAAAGTTCTAAGATTAGCTTGCAATCCTCCTGCCTCGGCCTCTCAAGTAGGTGGCATCATTGGGGCTGGGGATGTAGCTCAGTGGTTAGAGTGTTTGCCTTGCAAGCTCAAGGCCCTGAGTTTAAATTCCAGCAGTGCAAAAAAACAAAACAAACAAACAAACAAACTACAGGTGGCACCATTGTGCCTAGCTATAGTTTTTAAAAATTTAAATGATAACAACAAGGATTCACGAGGCTGTGGAGCAAGTGGATCACACATACGCATAGTGAGAGTATAAATTAATACAATCATTTTGGAAAATATTTTGGTATAATTTTCTAAATTTGAACATACCAGCAATTTTAGTCCTAAATGCATACATATGTATAGTAAATGACATGTATTAGCATCTACAGTTGGTCCTCCATATCCACTGGTCCTGACTGCAGATTGAACCAACCACAGATTGAAAATATTTGGGGAAAACATGGCATTTGTAACTAACATGAAAAAGTTTTTACCTAAATGATATAGTGTAACATCTATTTACATAGTGTTTTCATTGTACTGGATGTTACATGTCATCTAGAGATGATTTAAGGTATATGGGAGGGTGTGTGTGAGTTATATGCAAATACTGTACACAGCAGCTTTATTTATAAGAACTTCAAAATGAAAGGAACACAAACATCCATCAGAAGAACAGATTTTTTTTTAAAAAAACTAAGTACGTATTCTAGAGTAGGGCACTCTTGCCATTTTGGACCAGACAGTCTTGTGGGGGTGCACCTGTGCCCTGTAGGATATTCAGCCACACACCTGTCCTCTACTCTCTAGATGCCAATAACATTTCTCTACTTGTGACAACCAAAATTTCTCAAAATGTCTCCTGGAGGAGTTAAATCTTTTCCCAACTTCCACTTCACAAGAATCCCTTTTTATTAAGGGAATAAAAAATAAACTTCTGCTATACGTAACACTGTTGGGTCAATGTCTTTATCTCATGTATGTGAAAGCAGCTAAATTCAAATGCTGTATGATTCCATGTGCATAAAGTTCTAAGATTAGCTCAATCAACCCATGTCATAGAAGTTGGGGTTTTCATTACTTCAAATCTTTGACTTTAAAACTTGGCTTACTTTTGAATTGTTGCAATTATATATCAGAAGCAGATAATTTTGTGATTAAAAGTAGTTTGGGCTGAGGATGGTGGGGCATGCCTGTAATCCCAGCACTTGATAGGCTGAGGCAAGAGGACGGCAAATTCAAGGACGGCCTGGGCAAACAGAAAGACCTTGTCTCAAAATGGGAAAAAAAAAAAAAAAAAATATATATATATATACATATATATATAATTTTTGGTTTTCTGAGACAGAGACTCACTATGTAGTTCAGACTAACTTGAACTCACTATGTAGCCCAGGCTGACCTCAAACTCATGGCAATCCTCCTGAATGCTGGGATTACAGGCGTGCACTACCATGACTGAATTGAAATGAAAAAATTTTGAAAGGGCTAAGGATGTGGTTCGGTGGCAGAATGCCTCTGGGTTAGATCTCAAGTACCAACAACAACAAAAAAGATAGTGGTTTGGGGTTATTATTTATGTATTTATTTTTGAGGGGTTATTGGGGATTGAACCCTAAGCATGTGCTCTACCACTGAGCCGTATTCCCAAGTCAAATTAATTTTTTTTTTAAAGGAAGTTCTGTTTGTTTGACTGTTTTCACATTTGGAGGGCTTAGGCATCCCTAGTCTGGATTTTTAAAGTTCTTAAATCTAACTAGGGAGATTGAGACTTACTACAGTTTAACCAAAAGCAAGTGATGCAGAAGAAAGATCTTTGAGTTGTGAAATAAGCACTCTGGGTCCCAATCCTGGCTGGGTGCGACACCTGCACGTCATTTTATTTCTTTGAGCCTTAGTTTCTTTGTCCATAAGACTAAAATTTGGATTGGAAGGTCCCAGTCTGACAGTCTATAAATTGGTAAACCACCTCTCTGAGGTTGAGGGGAAATACTTACTGATCTTTACATGCTCACCACCTAACACATAGTGTTTGCTAATACTTGCTAAGAAGTGAGTGGGTAAGAGATGACAAAGGTAGGGCAGCTAGGATATCCGTCTATGCTTGAGAGTTTACGTGATGTCTCTAAGGTCATGTTGCAGGGCGGCAGAAGGACCACTTCCACGTTCAGAGTCTGAAGAGGCTGCAGAAAGTCTGGATCCTGAGGAGACAGAGAGCACTTCCCCTCCCAACACTGTGGAGGAGGCAGGCAGTCAGCCCACAACTGCTGCTGCAGAATTTCAAGAACACTGTACATGTGGGAGCTGGGCACTGCAAGATGAGCCTAAAAATATACACCTGCACAATGCGAGACGAAGCTGTGCTGAGATCAGAAGGACGTCCGTACATCATGGAACTAAATAAAGCTGGCAGCTTGGCCTCTCTGGGTGGTGTCTCCTCCAACCCATGACATCAGCATTCCAGGCACAGAGCCACAGCCAGCCTGGCTTGAACCACCTGTCACGTGCTCCTGTGACAATCCACAAGAAAAAGTTCCCCTGGCAGCCAGACAGGTTCCAAGGACATCCACACACAATCCTTAGTCCACTCAAAATAGCATCAGGCATACGGACATAATTTCACATGGAACATCTTTTCATTCATGCTGTACTGATTTATTTATTTATTTTTTGGCAGTACTGGGGATTGAGTGCTGAGCTACATCACAAGCCCTTTTTCTTATTTTATTTTGAGACAGTCTCACTAATTTGCCCAGGCTGGCCTCTGACTTGTGATCCTGCTGCCTCGGCCTCCCCAGTAGCCAGGATAATAGGTTTGTGCCACCATCTTGGCTTCATGCTGCACTTCTGATCCAGTATTCAGCTTCACTTGCTCCCCAAGGGGAAGAAGCTGTCATGGCTAATTCCATTCTGCTGGTAACTTGAGCCCCTGCCTAGGTCACATTTCTTAATCGAGTATAGGCAAAGACAAATCTATCAACACTACTGCCCCTCCCACTGGGCAGAAGGTTGGGGCAAGGGAGAGTGACTCTGTAGGGCATGGACATTTGTGTTGTGGTTTAACAATAAAGTGTCCCCCAAAGACTCATGTATTGAGGGGCCTGATCCTAAATGCTGTCATATTCAGAGGTAGGGCTTAGGAAGGTGATTGGATCATGACGACCCTAACCTCATCAATGGACATCAACGCACAGACAACTCCATAGCCAAATGTGGGATTGGCAGGGTAGCTGAAGGAAGCAGATTTCTGCAGCAGGCCTTTAAAGATCAGACCCCGTCCCCAGCCCTTCCTCTCTCTGGCTCTTCACTGTCCTCTCTGCTTCCTGGCTGCCATGAGGTGAGCTCTTTCCTCTGCCATCCCTTTCTGCCGTGATGTTTTTGCCCTGGAGGATCCAATCATGAACCAAAACTGTCAGCCAAAAGAAACCTTTCCTCCTTGAAGTTGTTTTTCTGAGGCATTTGGCTACAGCAATGAAAAGCTGATTAACACACTTACATGCAATGGTCCCTACATTTGTGTTACCTTGGCTGACTAATCCACACAGCTGAATTTGGGAAAGCTTGACAGACATAGTGATAGGGATCTAATGGAACAGTGAACGTAAAATAGGGAAAACATAGTTCCAAAACTTGCTTAAAACAAACAACTACAAACAATATATGCTCCTTGAGAAGCTATTATGGTTAGATTGTATTTCTTCATTTTTCTCTTGCTGCTGCATGTATTTTGATGCTCTGATATTAGGGTACTTGAGAAGCAATGGTAAAATGCATTATCAGGACAACTAAAGAAATTTGAGTATGGCTTAAATAAGGTAATACTATTTAAAAAAAAACTTAATGGTACATTTTAGATGTAGATAGTGATAACATTCATCATAGGGGATTTGTACCTGTACATGATATAACTTGTGGCTTCTTTTTTTCCCATTCCCCTCCCGGTAATACTATTTCATCAATGTTACACTTCCTGAATTTGATCATTTTACTGTGGTTATTTAAGATGTCTATGTTCTTAGGAGGTAGACATAGAAATATTTAGGAGTAAAATGGTGGTTCTCATCCAGGAGTCAGAAGCGGGCAGATGTTCCCACTCCCTCATAAACACAGATTTGGTGTGTGTAGGGGGCACGGTTGACAGCAGCCGAGAATAACACTTTGCATTATTTCTATCCTTTTACACTTATTGAAGTTATGGCTTATACACTTACTGAAGTTTAAAGCTGTTCTATCCTGGAGAATGCCCACGTGTACTTGAGAGCTTGTGTGGAGGTTCTAGCAGGAAGCTGTTTCTCTGAGCAGGGAGCTTTCGGAAGGACACACATGGAGCAGTAATGGAGGAAGGGGTCACCTGCCTAGCCAGCCAGATAAGCCAAATAAACCCTGGTGATCAGTGGGCGACAGACGTCACAGTCAGCTTCTCACATCCCCACATGCAGTTGAGAAGAATGTACATTTTGTCATTGTATAGAGTTTGTTAGGTCTAGTTGGTTTATAGTGTTCAGTCTTCTATTTCTTTGTTGATTTGGGGGGGTCTGCTGCGGATGGACCTCAGGACCTTGTTTTTGCTAGGTAAACACTCCACCACTTGAGCTAAATCCCCAACCCCTCTTTGTTGATCTTTTGTCTTGTTCTACTGATGATTGAGAGTGGAGCATTGACACCTCCAGCTATTACAGTTAGATCATATTTCTTCATTTTTCTCTTGTTGCTTCATACATTTTGGTGTTCTGATATTAGGGTACATTATAGAAAAAGTTTGCCAACCTCCTCTCTAGGGCTTAATAAATACATCTTTAATGCATCACAGCCTACCTCTCAATACTATCATCAGAGTATTTCAGGAAGAGACTTCATTCCACTTTTCTCCTCACTCTTTGTGCTATTTATTATCCTTTTTAATTCTACATATGTAATAAACCCTGAAATTCTTTTTTTTTTTTTTTTTTTTTTGAGACAGGGTCTCACTATGTAGTTCAGGCTGGCCCTGAACCCACTATGTAGCCAGGCTGGCCTCAAACACACAGCAATCCTCCTGCCTCAGCCTCCCAAGTGCTGGGATTACAGACGTGTACCACCACACCTGGCTCAAAATATCTTTTTTTGAGGGAGTGTTATGGTTCGGATCTAGACTGCCCTCCAAAAGTCTCATGTTGGGGAGGGCCTGGAAAGTGATTGAATAGTGGGGGTACTAGACTCATCAGTGGCTTGACTCACTGATGAGTGCACAGCTAAAATGTGCTGGAAGAGGCAGGTCACTAGTGGTATGCCTTTTAAGGGTATATCTCTCCTCTCGGCTCCTTCTTTCTCTCTCTTCCTGCTGCCATAAGGTGAGCAGCTTTCCTCCACCAAGCCCTTCCAACATGATGTTTCTGCCTTGGAGCCAGCCAAGCCTGGATGGAACACCCTGAACTGTGAGCCACATCAAATCTCTCCTCCTTTAAATTACCTGTGGCAGGTAACATGTCCTCATGACGAGAAGGCTGACTAAAACAGACAGGGTCTTATTATGTAGTCAAAGCTAGCCTTAAACTCACTATATAGTGCAAATTGGTCTCAAACTCATGATCCTCCTGGCTCAGCCTCTCAAGTGCTGGGATTATAGGTGTGCACCATCACACCCCGCTCCTCATTATTTTTGCTTTAAACAACAAATTATTGCCTAAAGACATTTTTTGAACAGGAAAAAGGTAATCTACCCATATTTTCATTTGGTGGATTCATTATTCCTTTGCACAGGCCCACATTTATTTTAGTATTTTCCTTAGGTTTTTAATGTGTTTATAGAACAGGCCTGCAGGCAGTGAATTCTCTCAGGTTTGCTGGACTAAAATTTTTTTTACCTTAATGTTTCCTGGCTATTTTGTTGGGTAAAAAATTCTAGGATAAGACACATAAAATCCATTTAATGAAAAAAAATAACAGAAAACTTTCCAAATCTTGGGAAAGACATCTAGGTACAAGAGGAATTTAGAAACCTCAACAAGCACGACCAGAAAAGAACCTCTCTATATCATATTGTAATTAAAATACCAAGAGTGCAGAATAAGAATATTAAAAGCTGCAAGTCAGTTCCATAGGCAAACACATCATAACTTCGGATGTCTCTGCAGAAACCCTAAAGGCTAGGAGGGCATGGAACGATGTATTTCCAGAAAGAAAATAATTGCCAACCTAGATTACTATATTTAGCAAAGCTACCCTTCAAAATTGAAAGGGAATTAAAGATCCACTCAGATAAGCATAAACCAAAGAAAGTTATGACCACTAAGCTAGCAGTGCGGAAGATACTTTAAGGAATCCTACACACAGAAAAGGAAGAATAGATAAGTTTTTTTTGTTTTTGGTTTGTTTTGTTTTGAGATAGTCTTGCTAGACAGTTCTCAGGCTGGCCTTGAACTCACAGTGTAGCCCAGGCTGGCCTTAAACTCAGAATACACATACTTCTCAGCATCTCATGAAACATTCTGAACAAGGAAAAACTGAAAGTATTTTCTCTCAAATCAGGAACCAGGCAAGGAGGTCCACTCTTACCACTCTTACCCAATACAGTTCTTGAAATTTTAGTTAGACCAGTTAGGCAAGAGAAACAAAAATAAAAGGGACACAAACAGGAAAGAAAGAAGTCACATTACCTTTGTGTGCTCATAATACGATCCTATACTTGAAGACTCTTAAAAACTCTATCAGGCTGGGGATTTAGCTCAGTGGTTAGAGTGCTTACCTAGCAAGCACAAGGCCCTGAGTTCAATTCCTAGCACTTAAAAAAACAAAAATGAAAAAACTCTACCGAAAGACTTTTAGAGCTGATAAATGAATTCAGCAATGTAGCAGGATACAAAATCAACATTAAAAAAATCAACAGCTTCACCATACACCAAAAATGGACTAGCTCAGAGAGAAATCAGGAGAACAACTTCATTCACAATAGCTTCAAATAAAATAAAATACCTAGGGATCAATCTGACCAAGGAAGTAAAAGACCTCCATAATAAAAACTTCAGAACACTATTCAGTGTTTCAAAATAAATCAAAGACACCAGAAAATGGAAAGACCTCCCATGTTCATGGACTGGTAGAATTAATATTGTTAACATGGCATATTCCTAAAAACCACCCACAGATTCAGTGTAATCCATATCAAAATACCAATGACATTCTTCACAGAACTATGAAAAAAATCCAAAAATTTATATGCAAACACAATAGACCCAGAATAGCCAAAGCAATACTAAGCAAAAAGAGCAAGTCTGGAGGAATTACAATACCCAATTTCAAATTATACTACAAAACTACAGAAACAAAGACAGCGTGATACCGACGGAAAAATAGATGTCTAGCCAATGGAATGGAATAGAGGACAGAAACAAACCCATGGAACTAAAGCCATCTGATTCAGGACAAGAAAAGCCAAAAATATGGGTTGGAGAAAAGACAGTCTCTTTGACAAATGGTGCTGGGAAAACTGGATATCTACTCGTAGAAATTGAAATTAGATCCCTATTTCTCACCCTGTACAAAAATCAATTCAAAATGGATTCAATAAAAAAAAAAAAGATTCAATTCAAAGGCCCAGTTAAAAGACCCTGAACTCTGAAACAGAAGAAAAGTATAAGGAAAACACTTGAAGCCACAGGCGCAGGCAAAGACTTCTTGAATCGGACCCTAATAGCACAGGAAGTAATAGCAAGAATCAACAAATGGAATCATATCAAATTAAAAAGTTTCTGCATAAAAAGGGAAACAACCAAGAGTGGACAGCCTATAGAATGGGAGAAAATCTTTGCTAGCTACTCTTCTGAGAAATTACTATTTGGAATATATAAAGAACTCAGAAAACAACACCAAAAAAATCAAACAGCCCAATTAATAATGGGTAAATGAATTGAACAGACACTTCTCAAAAAAGTACAAATGGCCAATAAGTATACGAAAAGATGTTCGGTATCATTAGCCATTAGGGAAATGCAAATCAAAACTACACTGAGATACTATCTCAGCCTTATAAGAAAAGCTATGTCATGAATACAAAAAAAAAACCACTGGGCATGGTGGCACATGTCTGTCATCCCAACTCTCAGGAGGGTGAGAGAGGAGGATCACCACAAGTTCAAAGTCAGCCTGGGCTACATAGCGAGTTCAAGGTCAGCCTGAACTACATAATAAGACCCTTTCTCAAAAACAAAACAAAACGATGACAAGAAGAAAAAAACCTCAGAAACAGGGGTTGGGGATTTAGCTCAGTGGTAGAGCACTTGCCTAGCAAACATAAGACCCTGAGTTTGATTCCCAGCACCCCCAACCCCCTAAAAAAAACCCCAGAAACAGTAAGAGGGAGGAGAGAGAGAAGGGAGAAAAAGAATTTAGATGTTATGTACATGGACCAGCTCCCCACAATCAATGTACTCATTATGTACTGTAAACATGTACTAACTTTTTTTTTTAATTTTAAAAAAGAGGGGCTGGGGATTTAGCTCAGTGGTTAGAGTGCTTGCCCAGCAAGTGCAAGGCCGTGAGTTCGATCCCTGGCACAATTTTTTTTTTTTTAAAGAATACAAAAAACAATAAATGCTGGCAAGGATGCAAGCAGGGGAAAAGGAACCCTTTTACACTGCTGATGGGAATGTGTATTAGTATAACTACTATGGAATCAGTGTGCAGGTTCCTCAAAATCTAAAATTACAGCTAACGTGATCCAGCTTGGCATATATGGGAAGCAATTAAAGCCAGCATACTATGTGAACACCTGCACACTCATGTTTATTGTGACAGAATTCATAACAGCCAAATATGGAACTAGCCTAGATGCCCAATACCAGATGAATGGATGAAGAAAATGTGGTATGGAATATTATTCAGCCACAAGGAAAAATGAAATTCTGTTATTTGCAAGATGGGTGGTTCTGGAGACTATCAGGTTGAGAAATGAGCCAGACTCAGAAAGAAAAGTATCACGTGTTCTCCCTAATAGGTAAAACCTGAAAAAGATGACACACAAAGTAGAAGGGGTCTATTATTAGATACACAGAAGGGAATAAGGTGGGGGGAGTAAGGGCAGGTAATGTGGGGGGAAGGATATGAACAAAATATATTATAAATATTAAACCGCCCCCAGATGTGAAACTAGGGGGGTTTATGGGGGGGAGTGACAGAGGGTGTGTGCAAATTATCAAATTATGTTATCTGTACATATGAATCTGTCAAAATGAGACCCATTAATCTGTATAACCAAAAAAATTTAAAAACTTCTAGGCTAACAAATATCCTTCTGTCAGTACCTTCACTTGCAGTTTCTGTTAAGTCATTCTTTTCTCTGTTCCTCTGTGTGTTTTTTTCCAGTACTGGGTTTGAACGCAGGCCTTTGCACTGAGCTACAACCCCACTCCTTTTCTTATTTTGACAGCCTCTTCCTAAGTGGCTAAGTTGCCCAGGTAAGCTCAAACTTGTGATCCTCAGCCTTCCAGAATGCTAGTTTTATAGGTGTGCACTACCATGCCTGGCTAGATAAACTTTTTCTAAGATTGAAAAATTCTTATTTAGGGGTTGGGGATTTAGCTCAGTGGTAGAGCATTTGCCTAGCAAGTGCAAGGCCATGAGTTTGATCCCTAGCACACCACCCCCCCAAAAAAAGAAAAGATTCTTATTTATTTGACATTCAACTGAATGGCTAATCTTTAAAAAAAGGATTTTTAAAAATGGTACAAGACTTTAAATCAAACAGGTATATAGTGAAAAATCTCTTTTCTTCCCTGTACTACATTTCTCATGACCTTTGATTTTACTTACAGAAGATTATGCCATGCAGTAATTTTTAGTATTTCAAAATATTCAAACAATTCAATCACTTCATTTATGGCTCCTGGGTTTTGGGCATATGTTTCTGACTCTATGATTATTTCACAATCCTAACATTAAAAGTCCTCTATGATTTCTTTCAGTACCTTTATTTTTAAAATTTTTATATTTAGATCTTTGATCCTTTGGATTATCCTGACATAAGATACGAAGTATTGATCTAGTATCCAGCACCATGTGAATTATTATCTGTCTACTCCTGATTTAAAAGGCCGTTTTTTCATAAACTGAAGTCCTGCATATATTAACATTTGGAGGCAAGCAGGTGAGCTGATGATCAGAAAGAACCACACCAAGTCCCCGGAGAAAGAAGAGTGGGAGAAATGGCAGGAATCGCACAGCCTCTCTTCACTTAGCTGACTGAGGAAGTGTGTCTGTGAGTCCTGACAATGTGCCCACGATGGATACTGAGACTTTGTTCTGAGAGAGGGCATCGCTATGTAGTCTGGGCCAGCCCAGAGCTTGCTATGTGCTTGAACCTGAAGGATTCTTAAATGCCCACCACACAGAAAACCCAACATGCCCAGCTTGAGAAAAGGCTTTTTAATACGAAAATTGTATTTGGGCACAAAAATGCAATGCATAACTTGGGACTATTATTTTGTCAGTAAAAACATTATTATCTCTACCAAGAAGACAGAAACTTCGTTAAGGCACGCCAGGCAGAAAAAAATTCTTTACAATTCTTTTCAACTTATTTTGTTAGGGCAAAGGATGTTTATTTGGCTGTGGTCACAGTTCCATCATGTCTACTTTCTTTGTAAGTTCAGCCTCAACAGTCTTCTAAATAAAGAGAGAAATACCACAAATAAGAATATAAAACTGATGCTATAATGTCTAATGTTATTTAAAACAAGGGAAGCAAAAAAGAAAAACATTAGAACAGAAATTTTTTCAATACAATTACAAATATCAAATATGCTTTAAACATTTCCTTGTACGTATTTGTTTATTTCTTTACTTAGACAGAGTCTTGTTATGTAACCCAGGCTGGCCTTGTACTTGCGATCCTCCTGCCTCAGCCTCCCCAGTGGTGGGATGCAGGTGTGTACCGCCATGCCCGGCTTGTTCCTTTGCTTTTAGATCTTTCTTCTTTCTTCCCTCCCGCTCCCTTCAAAAGTTTTCAGACTCTTAATTGATTCTAATAAACACCCGAAAGCGGGAAAAATCTAGAGAGAAATAAATCAGTGTAGTGGTACACGAATAGATTTTTCTGGCTTTTGCTCCTATTTCCACAACATCTCTCATACCTTCTTTTCCATTCTCATTGCGGCTGTCTTTATGACTTTTTATCTGGCCTAAATAAACCAACTTGTTTCTGCAATTTTCTTTCACTCTCCTCCAATTTGCCTTACATCCTGGTTACCAAACCATCTTCCTAAAGCACTGGCCTGACCAAAACCACAGCTCTGATTACATTTCTCTCGAGTTTAAAAACAAGGAAATACACAGCAACTTTTATTGGTCACCTACAGCTTCCAAGTTCAAGATTCTTTATGTTTAGGACTCTTTATATCATAAACCTATTTATGTTTATCAGTCCTATCTTAAAATGCATACTTCTGGGCTGTACCTCATCACTTGGCACAGTATAGAAAAATCTTTCATTCCTCATCTCTTGTGCCTTTGTCAATTCTTTTTTTTTTAAATGAGGTCTTGCTAGGTTGGCATCAAATTCTTAGGTTCAACCGATCCTCTCATCTCTGCCTCTCGAAACGCAGGAATACAGATGCAGGCCACTGCAATAAGCCTTCCTCCCTGCCTGCCTGCCTGCCTGCCTGCCTCCTTTCCTTCCTTTCTGCGGTACTGCAGGTCAAACTTAGGCCTTGAACATGCCAGGAAAGTGTTCCACCATCGAGGCACAGCTGCAGACCTGTCTTTGCTGATACTGTGTGTGTGAACATACTGGGGTCGAATCCAGAGCCTTTGCAGTCCTCATGGCGATCCTCCTGCCTCAGTTTCTCAAATTCTGGGATTACAGGTTTGTGCTATCATGCCTTGCTATTTCATTTCTTTTTAAACATATAAAGAAGCTAGGTGTGGTAGTGCATGCCTGTTAATCCCAGCACTCGAGAGGCTAAGGCAGGAGGATCATGAGTTTGAGGCCAGCCTGGGCTACACAGTGAGACCCTGTCTCAAAAAACAAAAAATAAATAGTAAATAAAAATAACTAAATAAAAAATATGAAGAAAAAATAGGAACTACTTACTAATTCTCTCTTTGCTTCTTCAATTTTCACTTGAGCAAGGGATGGATTCTTTTAAAGAAACATACAAGGAACGGTTATAGTGCTTCAGTTCAGAGTCAAAGAAGGAAAAAACATTCCTTCCATAAATTAAAAAAAAATTACAGGAGATAGTCAATATATACACAATACTGAAATTCACCAATGATTTTAAATCCTTAGACATGAACCCACAATTTTTATGATCATTTATTGCCTTTGTAGAAGGTTAGAGACAATACTTCGAAATTTTTTTAAAAAGTAAGAATAATTACCGGCATTAAATCTAAGTAGGACTCCAATTTTTTCTTCAAAGGTATAACCTGTCGTTTTAGCTCTGTCAGTTTCTGGAAGTGAAAAAACAATCACAGAGTAAGAGATAGTCACAGTGAAACCAACTAGTGCCAATTTCTAGCTAGGCACTGTGGCACACTCCTGAAATCTCAGGACTCAAGGAGGCCGAGACAAGACGATCACAGGTTTGGGCCCAGCCTCAGAAACCCAGCACTTTAAGGAGACCCTATCGCAAACTAAAAAACAAAAAAAGAGCTGGGGACGTAGCTCAGTGTGGATGCCCTGGGTTTAATCTCCTATACTACAACAAATAATCAAAAGCCTCAACCCCCTTCTGAAATAAACACAATAAAGTATTAACATAAGGATTTTGTTGTTTTTTGAGACAGGTCTCCCTTTGTTGCAGTATAGCCCAGGATGGTCTCAAACTTGCAATTCTCCAGCCCAGCCTTCTGAGTGCTGAGATTATAGGAGTGTGTCACTGTGCCCAGTAATACTAGGATATGCTATTTTATTTATTTATTTTCTGGGATGCTGGGGATTAAACCCAGGGCCTTATGCATGCTAGCAAGCAGTCTACCACTGGCCTACATCCCGAACCCAAGAATATTTTTTTTTTGGGTGCTGGGCACAGAATATTTTTAAAAAGGTATCAAACAACTTCAAATAGATAAGCTCACTTCCAAAGGAAACAATACTTATATGATACTTAAAATATGAAAGCTATATTCATTCTCATTTACTAAGAATAAGGCTCATGCAATCTGTCTAGAAACAAAAGAATGTCATTATAAGTTTTTCAGAATATAAAGGAACAACTAGAATCTCAAATAAATACTTATGAATTGGTAATTTTCTACTACAAAATCAAAATACAAAAAACCCCTTAAGGATACTAAAATAGCCAGGCACAGTGGCTCATGCCTATAATCCCAGCACTCAGAAGGCAGAGGCAGGAGGATTGCCATGAGTCTGAGGCCAGCCTGGGCTACACAGTGAGGGATTCAGGGCCAGGTGGGACTACATATTGAGAGCCTGTCTAAAGGGAAAAAAAAAAAAAGAATAAAAGAAAGGGCTGAGTGTGGTGCCACATGCTTGTAATGCTTGTAATGCCAGCACTTAGGAAGCTGAGCCAGGAGGATCTCTGATTTGGGGGACAACCTGGGCTACATAGTGAGTTTGGGGCCAGCCCAAACTACATAGTGAGACCCCGTCTCAAAAAAACAAAACAAAAAAAGAGTAATAAAGTAAAGACAGAGGCAGTGGTGAATGTCTGTAATCCTAACACCGAGAGAAACTGAAGCAGAAGGATCATAAATTCAAAGTCTACCTGGACAATTTAATGAGGCCCTGTCTCAAAAAAAGGGAGGTGGTGAGGATGTAACTCCCTGGTAGACCAGCACTCCTGGGTTCAATCTCTAGTGCTGATAAATAAGTCAATTATAGGGGTTGGGGATTTAGCTCAAGTGGTAGAGCGCTTGCCTAGCAAGTGCAAGGCCCTCAGTTCGATCCCCAGCACCCTCTCAAAAAAGTCAATTTTATATTACTGACTCTAGCAAAAAGTTTCTAGCCTATAAAAACACATAAAGGAACGCCAACAAATGAAGGATACATACTAGTAAACATAAAGAGCTAAAATAGGGCTGAGGATGTGGCTCAGTGGCAGAGCACTTGCCTAGCACGTGTGAAGCCCTGTGTTCTCCCACCATGGGAGAAAAAAAAAGTACAAAGGTAAAGGAAAAGAAATCAGGCCAATATAAATAAAGGCCCTAAAGAAAAGGAAAAAAGAAAAAAGTAGATTATAGGGGGCTGGGGATTTAGCACAATGGTTAAAGCGCTTGCCTTGCAAGCACAAGGACCCGAGTTCAATCCCCAGCACCAAAAAAAAAAAAAAAAAAAAAAAAAGTAGATTATAGACTAATATTTTAAAGAAAGTTAAATTAGGTTAAAGTAAGTTCTACAGTTTGCATGTCCTCTCCAAATTCAATGAAATGTAACTGCCACTGTAACAAGATTAAGAGGTGGCATCTCTAGAAGGGATTAGGCGCAGCCTTCATGAACGAGTAGGAGCGCGCCACTTCCACTCACTTCCTGACTTGCTTGTGCTTACTCGCCTTCTACCAGCCCAGACACAGCAGAAAGCTCTCACCAATGCAGCCTGGATCTTAGACTTCCTAGCCTCCAGGCATGGTGGCTCATGCCTATAATCCCAGCACTCAGAAGGCAGAGGCAGAAGGCCAAATACTTATGAATTGGCAATTTTCTATTACAAAATCAAAATACAAAAACCCCTTAAGAATAGTGGCCAAATACATGTCTACTGTTTATCAAGTATGCAGTCTGTGGCATTCTGTTACAGCAGCAGAACAGAGACTAAGATAAGCTCACCTCTGATAGTGCTACTAGTGACTGATGTGAAAGAGAAGCATCCATGCCTCTAGCTGAAAGTTGCTCCTACAATTGCAAAAAGGTGTTCAGTTAGAAAATTATTTTAATAGTGACTGTCATTAAATATTTTCAACATGTAATATAATAATAAGTTTACAAATCACAGATCAAAAATTATACATACACTAGGCCCTCTTCTGTTGCACGTGGATCCTTTCTACACTCGCACAGTGTGGTAAGATGGGGGCAGAGCTTACAGGCCTGAGCTTCAGAGCCTGAAAGCCCGAACCGAGTCTGAATCTGCAGCTCAGCAAATCACATAACCTCAGGCAAATTGCCTCTCAGCTGTGGCCTTCCCTCCTCTGTGAAAGGGACTGTCTTGGTTATTGTTGTCTTGTTGCTGAGACAAAATAACCAACACCCAAAGTTGAAGGGGGAAAGGTTTATTTAGCTCACAGTTTGTAGAGGTTTCAGTCCACAATTGGCTGGCTCCAAGGGAGGTGGCATGGCAGGCAGGCAGAAGGCAGCAAAGTAAGCAAAGGACCTAAGCAGCTTCTCTCTGCCACTTATAGCTTATCCAGGCCGCCAGGATTAGGGCAGTGCCAAACCAATCAGGGGATTGATTTAGTAACCACATGCTCTTAATCTCAACATTACACATGCTAGATTCAGCCACCTCTGAAAAAGCCCCATGTATGATAGCATGATGCTTTGGGGGGGACATCTAGACACAAGCCAAAACAGAGACTAACAATACTGCCTAGTTGTGAGAATGAAGGTCAAAAAGATCTAGCTATGTTCATTCCTTCATACACACCTCTGCAGCTTTGATTCCAAATCTGAACTCCTCTGACTTTGCTTTCAAGAAGTCCATATTCTGAAGACGATTATCAACTTTGGCCCTTTCAGCAGACAGATGGAGCTCTGCCTTCTTGAGATCTCTTTAAAAAGTAAAATTAAAAGCACTTTCTTCTCTTCCTCAGTAAAATTATTATAAAAACAGAAGCCGTTACATTTTGGATTCAACACTGGCTTAGTCAACAGTGGATAATCTACTCTACTGGATTCTCTACCATAAAGTTTATGTCTCAGACTTCCATGCCTTCTTCCAGGTTATTTCCCTCTGTGTTCCCAAGTAGGATTTTTTTCCACTGGTACAGCATAATTTTAAGATAGGCCTATGCCAATTACTCTTTTCTTAGAAAAATTTTTGTACGTTTGAGATACACAATGAGTATGTTCATCATGAGGTACTGGTATATACATACCACATTTTGTTCCTTTTAACTTCTTTTTCTCCTCCCCTCCCCTCTTCATCCCCTTCTCATGTCCACAAAGTCTAGCTCCTTGTTTCCTATCATCTTTTTCTCTTTTTTTAGTAACTTAATATATTCTAAAAGCAAATTTGAAATATGAGGTCCCAAAGGCCTCCTAAATGTGACATGACACAATGCCTTATACATACATTTTCAGTATTTGTTGGATATATTTACATCACAACAAACTGCTTGTCCATTTATATAATCCCTATCCATGGGTCTGAATTTCTAGGGTAAAAGGACCTAAAGGTGCCCCCTGGCATCAAAGAGGGATATCAGAGTTGTAAGTAAAAAGTGCAACAAAATATAAGGTGAGCCAGGTTCAGTGACACACACCTATAGAATCCCAGCTACTTGGGAGGTTCACGTAGGAGTGCTGTAAATTAGATCCCAGCCTGGGTAACTCTGGGACTCAGCAAGACTCTCAATAAATAAATAAATAAATAAATAAATAAATAAATAAATAAGACTGGGCATGCAGCTCAGCTTAGCGTGTACGAGCACTTGGGTACCACCTCTAGTATTGCAAAGTAAACGCAAAAACACAATATAAATGTAGTAAGTTGTATAAAGTAGTTAAAGTCTTTACCCAACCATTCCTCACTTCCACTCATTCATTTTCTTCCTAAAAAATGTTTTATGGGCCAGGAATGGTGGTACCCATCTGTAATTCCAGCAGTTAGGAGGCTGAAGCAGAAGGACTGCTGTGAGTCTGAGGCCAGCCTAAGTTACATAGTGAATTCAGGGCCAGTCTGGACTATAGAGTGAGACCTGGCTCAAAAAAACTAAAAAGTTGTATGCATCCTATCTTCTACTATGTTTTTAAAAATCATATATATTGCCACAACTAAGTCTGACAATATTGTGTCACTGTCTTTGTAATCAAGATTGTCACCATTTTCAACTCAATTACTTACTCTTGCAGACATTTTTCTAACACTAAAGTTGCAGTTAGATTTTTTTCAAGTTTTCCCAATTGAAGCTGGAGTTCTTCATTTTTGGATTTGGTACGGAAAAGATCAGAGGTCAAATCATTCACTGCAGGAATAAAACTAAAAGAAGAATCTGGTTACATACATAAATTAAGCACAATAAGGACAATATTAGTCAGATCTATAAGCAGATGCTCATATAAACATGCTGTTTCATACCTGTACACATTTTTTACATGCTGTTTCCATCTCTCAAATTGTCCTTCAATGTTCAGTTAAGATTTAGCCCAATCTTGAATTTACTATGTTCGTGTGTGGGAGGGGAGTACTGGAGATCGAACCTCAGGCTTTCACACTGAGTCCTTCCCCATCCTTTTTTTTTTTGGTGCCAGGGATCGAACTCAGGACCTTGTGCTTGCAAGGCAAGCACTCTAACCACTGAGCTAAATCCCCAGCCCCACTCCCATCCTTTTTTAACATTTTTAAAAATTCTGAGACAGGGTCTCACCAAGTTGTTAAATTGCCCAGGCTGGGCCTGAACTTGGGATCCTCCTACCTCAGTTTCCTAGAGTGCTAGGGCTACAGGGATGTGCCACCACACCTTGCTAAATTCACTGCCTTTTTCTCTGCACTCCCTAGCCACCACTCATACATTCTTGTGTTATTGCAGCTATCACCTTGTGGCAGTTTTACATGTCCATCTCCCTCATCTGAGAGCAAAAAGAGATTATTCCTGAAGTCCCTTGTGTTCTATTTATCTCTGCTTCCCAAGTGTTCACGCATCTCACCTACAACTGGGGTCTGCTGAATTGATTTAAGATGATTAAGAAAAATCCATGTACAGTTCTTTTTTTTTTTTTTATTTTAAACCAAGAGCATGTATTGGTACATTCTACATACATTGGTCACATTCATTACATTTATTCTGTACCTATACTTGGTGCATCTTGGTTCTTATGTACAGTTCTTGAGTAGAAACTGTAATAGTTGTTCTGGCTACAACCATAGACTTTGGAGCCAGAGTGAATTAGAATTCCAATTCTGCCATTTACTAGTTTGGAGAAGTTATTTAACATATTCCTCCTGTGGTTCTGTTTCTTTTTATGGTTGTTGGGAGAACTATGTCATTATACTGGTGAAGTGTCCATCACAAAGAATGAAAGTTCCCACCCTACTCCACTCAGCAGGGTAGGGAAATGACCAAAATTTACCACGCTCAATCAGATGAGCTGGCCTACTGCTTTTCTTATTGTTTACAGGAAACAATGTAAGCAATACCTAATCCTTTTTCAAATATACATGAGAACCAACTTTTACAACCTGATCCTGGAACAAAACACTAACAAAACTAACCAATATCACATTTATCTGAATTAATCTTGCTTACTAGCAAAAATAAGAAGTAAATTAAAGTTCAGTGCTTTTGCATTTATTGTTAAGTTTCTTCGCAGGATTATCTTGAGAACTAGAAAGTCCTTAGGTCAGGACCTTACAGCAAACATGACTACAGAAATTAAAAATGTCACAGTAAGTACCTTGCTAGTGAGGTATCCTTTGTTTCAAGGGCCACTGCACTGTCGACCAAAGCATTCAGATACCTGGAACCTGTGCTAGACAGATTGGCAGGGGAAAAATTCACGCTCTCCATGAGGAGGTCTTGAAGATGCTTGGCTAAAAAGAAAAGAATTTCCTGGTGACTAAAATGTTTTGTCTGTTTTTTTGAACTTTTCAAACCATAAAATTTATGTACCTTAGGTACATAATTCAATGACTTTTAGTATATTCAGGGGTGTATATCCATCATTAAATCTATTTTATTTTGTGATTGTTGTTTTGAGTTCATGCTGGGTTTGAACTCACTATGTAGCTCAGGTTGGCCTCAAACTCATGGTGATCCTCCTGCCTCAGTCTCCCAAGTGCTGGGATTACGGGTGTGCACCCCCATGCCCAGCTCCATCATCAAATCTAACGTAGTACATTTTCATCACTCCAAAAAAGAAACCCCACATTCCTTAGTCATCACTTTCCAACCTTCCAACCCACAAAGACCTAGCAACCACTTTCTCTCACTTGCCCAGGGTGGGCTTGAATTTGTAATTCTCCTAATTCAGGCTTCCAGAGTGCTGGGGTCACAGGTGTGTGTCACCATGCCCAGGTTCTCAATTCTGTTTTTACTTTTTGAGACAGGGTCTCACTAAATCACTAAATTACCTCTGCTGGCTTTGAACTTACCATCCTCCTGCCTTTGCCTCCCAAAATGCTGGGGTTACAGGCACATACCACCACAACAGCTTTAAATTTAAGGCTTACATTTAGGCTTTTGATTCATTTTAATGGGTTTTTTTTTTTTTGGTTTGTTTGTTTGTTTGTTTGTTTTTTCTGGGGGTACTGGGGATCAAACCCAGGGCCTTCGCACTGAGCTACATCCCAAGCCAAGTCCCTCTCCTCTTTTCTGAGACAGAGTTTTGCTAAACTGCCCAGGCTGGACTTGAATTTGAGATTCTCCTGCTTCAGCCTCCAAAAGTGCTGGGATTACAGATGTGTGCTACCATGCCCAGTCCAAATTCAGTCTTGTACATATGGATATCCAATTTCTCAGCACCAACGGCAAAGAAGGAGGCATGACAATCTCAAACTGCAGGATATATTACAAAGCTACAGTGACAAAAGATGCATAGTACTAACACAAAAACAGACACGCAGATCAACGGAACACAACAGATGATGCAGAAACAATACCAGGCACACTGAGCCATCTGATTTTTGACAAAGGAGTCAAAACATAGGCCGTTTAACAAATGGTGCTGGGAAAACTGGCTATCCACACACAGAAGAATAAATCTACACACATATTTTTCACCTTGTACTAAAATAACATCAAAATAGATCAAAGACCTAGATAGGAAAAAGAAACAACCTCCTGGAAGATAAAATGGTAAAGCTCTTGAAAATACAGGCACAGGTAAGGATTGTCTGAACAGGGAATAATACTGTTATAGTTTGTGTCTAGATGTCCCCTCAAAGCCTCATGTGGTCATAGGTGGGGCTTTTTCAGAAGTGGCTGAATCTAGAATGTGTGATGTTGAGATTAAGGGTGTGTGATTACTAAATCAAATCAATCCATCGATGGGTTTGGCACCGCCCTAATCCAGCAGCCTGCATAAAATATAAGGGGCAGAAAGAAACTGCTCAGGTCCCTTACTTGCCTTGCTGCCTTCTGCCTTGCTGCCTTCTGCCTGTCCGCCAGGCCACCCTGCCTCAGATCCAGCCAACTGTAGACTGAAACCTCTACAAACTGTGAGTCAAATAAACCTTTCCTCCCTTTCTTTGGATGCTGTGTAATTTTGTCTCAGCAAAGAGAAAAGTAACTAAGACAAATACCAACAACCAGCAAATAGGATCATATCAGAAGAAACAACTAACAAGAGTGAAAAGACAACCAACAGAATGGGAAAAAATATTTTGCCAGTTACTGCATAGACAGAGGACTACTATTTAGAAGAAAGAACTCTAAAAAATTAGACACTCCCCCCCCAATGAAAGGCCCAATCAAAAAATGGGCAACTGAAATGAACAGACATTTCTCGGAAGAAAAAGTACAAATGGCTGATAAGTATAAGAAAAAGATGTTCAGAGGGCGTGGTGGTGCACTCCTATAATCTCAGCACTTGGGAGGCTGAGGCAGGAGAATCACTGAATTCCAGGCCAGTCTGGGCTACACAGTAAGTTCAAAGCCAGTTTGAATTACAGACTTGGTCTCAAAAAACAAACAACAAAAAAACAACAAAAAATGTTCAGTATCTTTGGCTATTAGAGAAATACACATCAAAACAACACTGAGATTCCATCTTACTCCAGGGAAGAATGGCTATCACCAAGAATTCAAAAAACAACAAATGCTGGAGGGGTTGTGGGGAAAAAGGAACCATTCTATATTGCTGTGGGAATGTAAACTAATATAACCACTGCAGAAATCAGTATGGTGATTCCTCAAAAAACTAAAAATAGAAATTCCACTTAACCCAGCTCTACCCCTTCTGGGGAAAAAAATTAGAGTTAAAGATATCATATTACAGTGATACATAACTCATGTTTATTAGCTATACAATTTATAATAGCTAAATCTTGGAAACAGCTTATATGTGCATCAACAGATGAATGGATAAAGAAAATGTGGTACTTATACACAATAGAGTACTATTCAGCCATAAAGAAGAATACATTTGAGTCATTTTTAGGAAAATGGATGTACTTTGAGACTATAATGCTAAGTGAAATAAATCACAGATCGGGGGCTGAGGATTTAGCTCAGTGGTTAGAGTGTTTGCCTACGAAGCACAAGGCCCTGAGTTCGATCCCCAGCACGAAAAACAAACAAACAAACAAACAACCCCCCCAAAAAACAAATAAATCACAGATGGTTAAATATCACATGGTTTCTCTGAGAAACCCAAAATATAAATAATTTAAAGAGCAGGATTGGGGATGTAGCTCAGTGGCAGAGTACATGCCCTACAAGCACAAGGCCCTGAGTTTGATCCCCAGCACCCAAAAAAAAAAACAAAAACAAAAACAAAAAACCAAAATAATTTAAAGAGTAAAACAAAAGATTACAGAAAACAGGTACATGGGAAGGGGATCTAGTGATGGAGGGAAAGGGGAGGGAGAAGAGGGAAGGGGAAGTAAAAAGGAGTAAGGTACAATCATTTGTATGTACCATCTCCCCACAATTTGTACCCTATTGCTAACACATACTAATACTTTTTTTTTTTTAAATGAAGGCAAAAAAAAAAAATGAAGGCAAGTGCTGAGGGGATATACACAAGGGCTCAATGGTATAACTCTTGTAGGATGTGTAAGGACATGGGTTATCTCAATGTGGAAGAAAACCTCCTTATTACTAAGGCAGGAGGCCTGCAAACAGACTAAACAAATGTAAACGAAAAGCCACAAGGCACTTTTTGTGTGTATATGCTACTGGGATTGAACCCATGGGTTCCTACATGATAGGCAAGCACTCTGCCACTGAGCTATATTACCCCAGCTTTTTATTTTTTTATTTTGAAACACAGTCTTACTAAATTGCTGCAGCTGGCCTGGCACTTACAACCAATCATCCTCCATCAGCGACCTGAGTAGCTGGGATTACAGGCATACATCAGCATGCCTGGCTAGGCACATATCTTATAAGGCTCACTGCTTTGTTATCAGAGTACCAATAAACTATTTACTATAGCTGTGTTTGGTGGTACACACCTGTAATCTCAGCTACTTGGCAGGCTAAAGTAGAAGAAATGAAAATTCAAGGCCAGCTGAGGCAAATTAGGAAGACTACATCTCAAAATAAAAAGAGCTGGCATGTAGCTCAGTGCTCCCTAGGTTTGAATCACGGAACTGCAAAAAAAACTTCAATAATGAAATTAATGGTTTGGAAAATTAATTCTGTAACAGAGTAGAAGATAAATCTGGGTAAAGTAAGTAGCCCACACCAACCTTGTGTATCATAGGGTTATAAAATTTGGTTACTTCCATGTATTATCTCATGCAAAGCTCTAGATTTAAAGGCTGAGGCAGAAAGATGGAAAGTTCAAGGCCAGCCTGGGCAACTTAGCCAGACCTTGTCTCAAAAAATAAAACAGGCTGGGCATGTAACTCAGCTGTTAGAGTGCTCTTGTCTTAAGCCACAGTGTGACAAAAACAAAAACCAAAAATCCCTCTAGACTTAAATCTCACCTTCTGATTCATATTCGTTTGCTTTCTGTTTCAAATCCTCTATTACCAGGCAGGCATCCCTGTCCCGCACCCTGTTGCGTTCTGAAAGGTGATATAAAATCTCTGTGGTTCGTGGGTTCACTTCATACTGTGGAATCGGATGATCTCCAAATATTGTTTTCAACCACTCGGCAACCTAACCATTCAAAGGAAGACAAATATTATAAGCCTTGTTTATTTTTAGTTGTGTTGTTTATTGCTGTTAATCACATGATGGGACCATGACAAATAAGTGCTCAAAAGTAAACTAAATACTTTTTTCCTCTGACTATTCTGGCGTCCTACTTCACATCTCACTGTCTTCAGGGAGTCATTAGATGACAGGAAATAAAAACCGAGCAATCACAGTGAATAACACTACAAAAGTTAAAATTAACAAGGAACAGTCGGTTGTTTTTTAAAGCTACAGAAACGGTGTAGGGTAAAACCCCGCCTCACTGCAAAGCTCAATACGGGGAGGAGAAAGCGTGATTATGGGGTCCCGGAGCTGGGACGCAGCTCGGGTGTGAAGCTTCTGGTAGGAAGCAGCCAACCACGGTGGCTCCGGGTTCAAAGTCCCACTGCCATGCGCTCCGAAGTTTCGAGACGCTGGCTGGGTCGCGACGGAAGGACGGGAAGGTATTCAAACGCCTTTTTCAGGGGGTTCTTAGCACAGGGCGTTCGCAGATGAGGAAGGATGTGTACAAGAGGGGAGAGAAAAATGGGGCTTAGTGCGCACGGAAGAACCACCGGCGGCACGAGGGTGTCAAAGATGCGGTCTCCGAGTGGCCGCAGAGCCCCGCTCCCGCCCCCATCACCTGCGCCTCTCTCTCCTCCGGCGCCTCCATCGCTACTGCTCCCGCCACTTCCGCGCAACGCCTCGCGGGAGAAACGCCCGACTCGCTCGAGGCCCCGCCCACACGCCGTTGGTTCCGCCCCTCGCCGGCCCGGGATTTCTGGGAGTTGTGGTTTTTCCGACTCCAGGTCGCTAAGACCTTGGACAAGGTTGATGCAGGGCTCCCGCTCTGCAAGCTCCATCTCTCTTATTGCCCTCCTGTTCTCCCTGCCTCTCTGGTAGTCTCCTGGACGAGAAAGAGAGCTGCTAGAACCAGGCCGTGTTTCCTTCCTTATGTGTTTTATTTGTTGCTTCAGGCCGTGTTTCCTCCCTTACCTGTTTTATTTGTTGCTTGAATAAACTGTATTTTTTAAATAGTTGAAACTTTTGGGTTTTGGTTAGCAGGCATTTGGGTTTCTTCCACATTGATTACGTGCATGAATTTAAGGGTTTAAAAGTTCTACGCTGGCACTAAGAGCTGCAGCAATCTTAACCTTGCCCACTAGTGAGGAGCTAAATATGTACGAAAATGTTTTAAAGCAGCATCTCTCTACTGGGACCATCACTGCTGCTTCACCATTCTTCTGTTCATTTCTTGCCTTCCCTAACATCTTCCTTTCATCACTCTGTATTTAACACTATGAGAGGCTGTGTAATTTTCTATGTTTTTATATTTTTGCCTGTGTGGGTGTGCACATGTGTGTGGTACTGGGGATTAAGCCCAAGGCCTTCATTCTAAGCTACACCCTCAACCCTTTTTTATTTTTTATTTTTGACATGAGGTCTCACTAAGTTGTTAAAAAATTACCCAGGCTGGGCTCAAACTGTGATTCTCCTGCCTCAGCCTCTCAGACTTCTGGGATTATAAGCATGCACTACCATGCTGGCTTCATTTTTACAAGGACCACATACTCAGCTTTCTGTAATATGGGATTTGATATGAAAGTGTGGATCAGGGTTATCACAAAATATCTTTCTCCTAAATCATATGCACATTTTTTTTGTTGTTGTTGTTGCTTTTTTTGGTTGTGGGGATTGGACTTGGGGCCTTGTACTTGCTAGGCAAGCACTTTACCATTTGAGCTAAATCCCTAGCCCCTTTGTTTTGTTTTTTGAGACAGGGTCTCACTACTTAGTTCAGGCTGGTCTTGACTGAACTCACTATATAGCCCAGGCTGGCATCGAGCTCGCGGCGATCCTCCTGCCTCAGCCTTCTGTTCTGAATGCTGGGATTACAGCCTTGCACCACCAGCCGGCTGCCTTTTACTTAGCTCGAGGCAGGGTCAGAGGTGGGGCCAGCGACCTGCTGATTAGCCCGCTCGTTAGGAGACGCCGCGGAGATGGCCGCCCAGGGGAGGACTGTTGCCACACCATTGCTGTAGCACCGTGGTTTAACTCCTTTGTCACTACCGATCTGTCTGCGGGTCCAGCCAGCCGCGCACATACGGGGCGACGCCCACTTCATCTCTCTCGGAAGAGATCCTGGTGCCGGCTTCTCTCAGGTTCCGCTACTCACGTGGTTGCTCGGGCAACCACAAGGTCGACTCAAAAAGACCAAAATAAATGTATGGTGAGTGCCAGAGCCGAAGCTGGCAGCCGTCTGATCAGTCATTTTGAGGTCTAAATAAAGGGGAAAAAAATATGTTATATATATATAGAAATCTGCCAAAAGCACAAAGGCAGATTCCCGTCCCGTGGTACTAGCGAGGGGCGGTACTTCCGGGTCAGGTGAGCCGGCTGCTTTGACCTTCCTCGCTGCTCAGCCATTTTGTCCCAGTCGGTGCAGAGGCTGCGGCTGAGGACGAGCCTTCCGAAGAGAAGCTGCGAAGATGCTGTCCGTGCGCGTCGCCGCGGCCGTGGCCCGCGCCCTCCCTCGACGGGCCGGGCTGGTGAGCGCCGGGGCCTGGGAGAGAAGCTGGGCGAGGGCTGCGGCGGGCGGTGTGCGCCGGTTCGCGATCTTGCAGGGAGGGTGAGGGGCTGTGGCGGAGGCCGCCATCTTGCACCGTGGCCGCTCTGCTGGGCCGCCGGAGGCCGAGGGCCCTTTGGTTCGTGCAGAACGGTGCAGAGCGGTGCCGGAGAGGTGGTGACCTCGATGTTCCCCGGAGACGGGCCTCTGGAGGAGTCCCGGCTTGGCCCGAGAACTGCCCGTGGAGGGGCCTTGGCTGAAGGTCAGGGCTGGGGCGCTGTGCTCCCAGCCGCCGATTGCCTGGGCCTCGCACCGGGAAGGTCAGAGGACCGCTGTCAGGTCTGGAAGTGAGGCAGGCCAGCCTGACATTGTGTGAAGGGCAGCAGGCCCTGGAATTTCACCTGCTCGGAACTAAGTGCAGAGCAGGGAAACGAGGAAGGTGACTTTTCGGATGCTTGGTTAGGCGTTCTCAGTGCTCGGTACTGAATCCGCGTGGGAGCGCCGCACTGGCGCAGAGCAGCATTTCGTGTGGCAATACTGTCACAACAAAGAAGCTGCTTTCTGAAGCTTCTTTCTGAATTGGCCCGATCTGACAGAATGCTTTGCTTTGGGGTTCTTAAAGATTTTGTCCTTCACTTGTCCACCTGATGGTTTGAGCATTGTTAGACGGTGATTGAAAATTAAAATGAAATAGAACGTAAGATTGGAGAATTCTCGAAGAGTCAGTGCTATTTGAATTTATCTTTCTTGAAGAGTTTAACTCTTAAGTCCTATAAACACGTTTACACCTACTTTTTTGTTCTCAAATTGGTCTTCATTTGAAAGGTGATATGAATGCACTTTTATTTTCCTATTTCTGTTTTTGTTCAGTAACATCTTGATTTTCTGTTAGCAGAAAAACATTAACGGTATAACGAATTTCATCTAGCTCCTATAGAGGGTAGTAGCTTCAAAATTGACAGTGATCACTAATAGTATCAGAGCTTGAAGAAAAGACGTCCATGTTATTGAGTGTTGCAGGATTTGTTCATGGCAATAAAAACGGTAACATGCCATGCTTTTCAGTTGCTATAATCAAACTCTATTTATTTACTTACTAACTCAGCACTCCCTGGTTCCCTTGGTACTGGGGATTGAACCCAGGGTCTTTGCACTGAGCTACATTCCCAGCAGTTTTTGTATTTTTTGTGGCTGGGATGGTGGGGGGGGCTTGGCTTGATAAGTTGCTAACTTACCCAGCCTGGGTGCCTATTTGCAGTCCTGCCTCAGCCTCTCAGAGTGGTGGGATTACAGATGGGCACAATCACGCCCAGCTTATTTATTTATTTTTTTTAAATAAAATTGGAAATATTTTGAGATTTACCTCTTAGAAAGTAATTTTATTGAGAATTGCCACAACTCAGTTGAAATCTGGTCAAAGTGATAGTCGCTGGAAGCTTTTCGAGGGAAAGATACTTACACCTTGTTAATGGTTGCTTTTAAAGATGGACTACATTTTTAAAATACACTTTTACAGTGTTCATTGTGTGCCAAGAACTGCATAATAGAGAAATATGTTAAAAGATGCTTTCCCATGTGAGTAATACTCTTTAAATTTTAAACAAATATTAAACTAAGCCTAATTTATTTAAGCTTGTCAGTTTGGTTTTTTGAGTCAAGGTCTTGTTAACCAGTCTAGGTTGACCTTGAACTCACGTGTCAAACTTGCTGTCTTTCCTCAGTCTCCCAAGTGCTGGGATACACCCCCACATCAGACCCAGTCTGTCAACTTTATGAAGGCTGTTTTAAAATAAAATGAAAAATTTAAGACTGTTGTTGTACTAGGTCTCCAAAAATGCTTTGGGATCATCCTTTATTGCTGCAAGGAACCTCCATGCCTCTAACACCCATCTTCAAAAGACTGGTAAGTCATTTCTAAGTCTACACCACACTGTTGAAAGTTTATGTAACTGTAGTGGGTATTTTTTGTTTTTTTGTTTGTTTTACTTTTATTTTTATTTCTTACCAAGAACATGTATTGGTACATTGTATACATAATGATCTGATTCATCATTGTTATTTTGTACCTGTACATGATTTATTTTGGTTACCCCCCTTCCCCACCCCTCCTTTTCATTCCCCCACCCTTCTCTATTTACTGCACGTTTATTTACAATTTTTCCTTTTTTCCCCTTTCTCCTTTTTTGTCTTGGTTTTTTTTTTTTTTTTTTTTTTTTTTTTTTTTTTTTTTTTTTTTTTTTTTTTTTTTTTTTTTTTTTTTTTTTTTTTTTTTTTTTTTTTTTTTTTTTTTTTTTTTTTTTTTTTTTTTTTTTTTTTTTTGAGACAGGCTCTTGCTATGTAGTTCAGCCTGACCTTGGACTCACTGTGTAGCCCAGGCTAGCCTTGGATTTGTGTTGCTCCTCTTGCCTCAGCCTCCCAAGTGCTAGGACTATAGGCATGTGCCACCATGCCCAGCTCTAATTTTCTTTTGATATTAGTACATCCTCTGTTCTGATAACTCCCCTTGGGTGAAGACAAAGGATGATGGTACCTTGGTTCACAAAGTTGATTATTTCCATGATTTCTGGTTGCAAACTGAGTTACAAAAGAACCAAATCTAATTAAGTGTTGACCTTATGGGTAAATTTGATTCAGTTCTTGCCCAGTTCAATTTGTGACCAAAATTGTGGAGAGGCTTGGGTTTGTGAATCGAGGTGCCATTGTACACATGCTGTGGACACCTTTTTTTTTTTTCCCTCTATTGGACATTAAACCCAGGGCCTTCACACTGAGCTGTATCCCCAGCTCTTTAAAAAAATTGTTTTTTGCGACAGGATCTCACTATTGCCTGGAGTGGGCTAGGATTACAGGTGCACACCACCATGCCTTGCTTCCAGCCCTTTAAAATTTTTTTAAATTTTGAGACAAGGCTAAATTGCTCAGGCTGGGCTCAAATGTTGCAGATCTTGCCACCTCCTCCCATAGTGCTGGGGTTATAGGTGTGCCCTCTCATGCCTGACTTGTGAACATCCCTTTTGATCTATGGGAGATTTTTTTCCCTCTCACCCAACAAACATTAGAAAATAGCTGGGCATGGTAGTGCATGCCTGTCATCTCAGTGCTTGGGAAACTGAGGCAGGAGGATTGCTGCAAGTTTGAGGCTAGCCTGGGCTACATAGTGAGTGTAGACCAGCCTGAACTACATAGTGAGAGCCTGTCTTTAAAAAAAAAAAAAATGAATAAATAAATTCTATCTGGTAAGTTTCTTACCTCCAAAGGCAGTAACTGCTACTTTATATCTGGTAATTTATGATTTTTCACATTGCAAATGCAATAGGGCAGTGAAAAGGTGAGTGTAGAAAGATGCCTTAGGTTTGGGAGTTTCTTCAGAGATGTGTGTTAGGATTTTTTTTTTTTTTTTTTTTTGACAGTAGCAAAGTTTTATTAAAGGTAGAGAAAGAGACTCTACAGAGCAAGTTTGGGCCAAGTAAAAGTAGGAAAATCAGTATACCCTACAGAGTAAGGGTGGGCCATCATGCAAGAGAGAACACAGTGACTGTGTATTAAGATTTTTTTTCTCTTTTTGGTGGTGCTGGTACTTGAACCCAGAGCTTTGCATATGCTAGGCAAGTGTTCTATGGTTGAGCAACACCCCCACCCCTGTAAATAAAGATTGAATACATACCGTACATACATAAAATATCACACCTATTGAGGTGAAGACTAATACTTCACACCGTTAAAAGGTGTTTTTGAATACTTTTGTTTTTTGGGGGGGAGGGTGCTGGAGATCAAATTTAGGGCCTTGCGCTTGGCTCTACCACTGAGCTAAATTCCCAGCCCCATTGTTTTGTTTTTTGAGAGAGAGTCTTGGTGTGTAGCTCAAGCTGGCCTCAAAACTCAAGATCTTCTTGCCTTAGCCTCGCAAGTGCATGGACTGTAGGCATGTGCCTCCATGCCTAGCTTAACATTTGCTTTTTAAATGCACTGCATTTTAAAAAAA
>PVJO010012587.1:0-54969 GCA_004026905.1 Hystrix cristata | reverse complement strand
GGGAAAAGGGGGATAAAGAAGAAGGTTAAAAGAAAAGTAAGGTGAAAGGGGAAAAAATGGTAAAGTGTAGTTACACTTGTCGCAAATAGGGAGGGGTGGGTGAATGGAAGGGAGGGTAGGGGAAGGGGGGAAGAGGGGGGAAAACCAAGATGTATCATGTACAGATACAAAATAACCATGTTGATTATGATCATTATGTATACAATGTACCAATACATGTTCTTGGTAAAAAATAATAAAAAAATTTAAAAAAAAATAAATTACCTACAATACCTAAAAAAAAAATAAATAAATAATGAAAGAAAACAGGTGCCAGTGAAGAATCCACATTCATGGAAAAATTCTTCGCTGTGAAGAAAAAATTGAGGTATATCAGACCAAAACAAAAATAAAACTTAGAGAAATTGTTGTCAGCCCACTTGCACTAAGAGATGTAGTAAAATGTTCTTCCAGTAGACAGAATATAATTGTTAAAAGAAACGTACTCATGTAGGAAGGAATTAAGAGCCACATGAATGGTAAATAGGTTATGCCAAATGAATGCTAAATATACAAAACATACTAATAATACTACTAACAAAATAATTTATGGAGTTTAAGATGTAAATTCAAAGTTAATGAGAATTGCCTGGAAAGTGGTAAAATAATATTTCATATTAAATTATAAAAGAATGTGTATTATCATTTCTATGGTAATAAAAGAATAGTAAAACTAAAAAGCTATTTGATCATTAGCATAAACATGAAATACATAGGGGTAAATCTAACAAATTTTTTTTCCTATTTATCTTTTATTTTGCTTTTTATATTTTGGGTTTCTCACATAAGAGAAACCATGTAATATTTAAGTTTATGTATCTCATTTATTTCACTTAACATTCTGATTTCAAGTGTAGCCATTTTCCTACAAATTACTCAAATTTATCATTCTTTATGGCAGAGTAGTATTTCTTCGTGTATAAATACAGCATTTTCTTTTTATCATTTCATCTGTTGATGGACATAGAGGATGCTTCCAAGATTTAGCTTTTATGAATTGTGCTGCTATAAACGCAGGTGTGTGTGTATCACTGTAATACGATGCCTTAATCTAACAAATATTTACAAGAGCTTTGTGAAGAAAACTACAAAATCACAACCTTGATGAAAATCAGAGAGGATTTAAATAGAGAGATAGTCCATATACATGAACAGGAACAATTCCAAATTGTTAGTCCTCTCTAACTCGATCTATAGATACAACAAAATACCAATCAAAATCTTAGCAAGTTGCTTTACAAATATTGAGAAATATTAATTTAAAATATATATGGACAGAAAAATCACCAACATAACATCGAAGGAGAGGAACAAAATCAGAGGACTGACATTAAGCACTTACTGAGAGCCCACAGTAATCAAGACTGTGGCTTGGGAGGAAGAATAGATAGGCAGGTATAGGGAACAGAGTATAAAATATAGAGCCTATAACTAGACCCACATTGATGAGCAAATGTGGTCAACTGATCTTTAATGAAAGAGCAAAGGTGATTGAATGGAGAAAATATAGTCTTTGTAATAAATGCTGCTGAAACAATTGGCATTCAAGTAAAAAGCAATAGTCTTATAGCTTTTGCAAATATTAACTCAGAATGGGTCATAGATCTAAATGGATAATAAAACTATACAAACTTTTACAAGAGAGGAGGAATATAAGAACCTTGCATTTAGTGTTGAATTTGTAGATACACACAAAAAACACAATCCATGAAGAAAAAAATGTAATTTGAATTTCATTAAAATTAAATACTTCTGGTCCATGAAAGACAATGTTAAGAAAATGAAAAGACAAAGCATGAAGTGAGAGAGAATCTTTCAAATGTGTATTTTATAATGTACTGATAACAAAATATAAAAATTTTAAAATTCAACAACAGGAAAATAAGTGGTACAATTAAAAATGGGCAAAAGACTTGCATGGATATCTTACCAAAGAAGATACACAGATAACAACTATTTAACATATTAAAACATGCTCAATGTCAAACATCCTCAGAGAATTGCAAATTAAAAAAGCAATGAGATGTCACTGCAGACCTACTAGAAAGGCTAGATCCAAATGCTGAGCACACTACGTGCTTCCCAGGACGCGGGCCAGCAGAAGCTCTTAGTCATGACCAGTTGAAATGTGCAATAGTTCAGTCACATTCAGAGACAGTTTGCCGGTTTCTTACAAAACTGAACGTACTTTTAACCTCAAATCCAGCCATCACTCTCCTCTGAGTTCAAAACTTACGACCACACAAACTTCTGCACGAGAATGTGTATAGTAGCTTTCTTCGTAACTGTCAAAGCTTGAAAGCAGTCAGAATGTCCTCGAATATGTGAATGCATAAACAAACTGGTGAATCCATATGAGAGACAATTGTTCAGAGATTAAGAAAAAAGGAATGAGAAACCGAGTTAGAAAAGGATGTGGAACAACCTTAAAATTAAGGACAAAACTCAGTCTAAGAGGCAGAAACTGTGTAATTCCAAGTGCAAGTACACAATGTTCTGAAACAGGCAAAATGACAAAAACAATAAAAAGTTGTTGCTCTGAAAGTGTCAGGGAGAGCGAAGGGAAGATGAGGAAGACTGAGAATGCACAATGTTTAGGGCAGTAAAACTACTCACTATGGTGCTAGAGTAGCGGAGGGAGGTCATTATACATTTGTCAAAACTCATAGAATGTACAACCGAAGAGTGAACTCAGATGCAAACTGAGGACTTCGGTCAATAATTAGTAATCAAAGCCACAGCAATATTATGAGTGTACATGTCTTGGCTCCCAGAGAAGGGACATTTCCACAATTGAGCACATTAATAATATTGACAGACACCAATGCATGGCTGTTGCCTGGTTACTTTGGGGTCCTTTTACCAGTACACTAGCTGGTTGAAAGTAGAGCTGCCATATTGGCAGGGGATTGACCCACCTCACTATGAGGAGGAGGAGTCCAGATCAGATATATCCAGTCTCTAGATGACCCATCAGAGTATTTCTTGAATATTCACGTGCAAAATTTTAACAGTCAGCAAAATTGGCCTGACAGGGTCATGACAATCCGGGGTCCAGACTCCTCAGAAATGAGAGTCTTGGTCATCTCACCCTGTGATGGTCCAGGATCAGAAAAAAAGGAGGAGTGGGGGATGGAGATGATCTATATCAGTCATGGTCTCCAGCTACATGCAGCAGTGGGGCAGTCGTTTGTCTCAAACACCTCTTGTGGTACACCTCCCAAGAAGGTGTGACCATTCAGAACCCTCCAGAGCCTGGCTACAGTGGACATAGTGTGAGACGAAAATGGATTTGTGTTGTGCAAAATGTAGACGGCCACATACGGTAACTAGTGCCGTGTTCCCTTGGCATTCTCTGATGTAGTGTTGGCTGTGAAGCATGCAAACCTGTACCCTTCTTTAGAAGTCTGCCCAGGTGCTGCCTCCCCTGGCGATGCTTGGGCAACTATGCCCCTCATCGGAGGGCAGTCCTTTGCTCAAGTCCCAGCAAAGCTGCATCTTCTAGGATTCTAGGTGGATGATCTTTGCTCTGTAATTCATGATACGGAGTCTATCGGACCAGGTAGAGGCTGGACCTCTTTAAAAAATGCATCTTTTTGCATTTTCTTCACCTGTCGCTCCGTACTTGTTTCTGTCTCCCAAGCTTCCTCTGGCAGCACTCATCTTGGGAAGAATCTGCTTCTAGAGAACCCATCCGAAGTGGATGGTGAGAGAGGTCAGAATGCTGCTTACCCTTGGTGAAGCAGAGAGGAGAGTCTGCTGTGGGATGGAGTAACACTTCTGAGGTGCCTCCAATGGTCCATTTCTGAACCTGGTTGGTGATTTCAGGGCTATGTTTACTCGTGAATACTTGTGCACTATAATTATGACTGTGCATGTTATAAATAAACACGTTTGACTGAACCTATTCTTTCATCATATTCTACTCCTAAGAACTTGTACTAAGGAAATATTTAAGTAAATAAATAAAACTGTATGTATGCAGGGCAACCCATTCAGGACCCTTCTTATCTCTCAGGAGCTATTCCTACTCCCCAGTAAATTTTCCTACTCTTAAAATATTATAGGTATGCAAGTGATGAATTGTGTTGAAAATATATTTGATGATGTGTTTGTTGAATTATGTTTAATAATAAATTATGTTGTTATTGGATTGTTTGGTTAGTTATAATAGATGATTCATTGTACCAAAAACATCAAATAATTACTACATATTGCAGTAATTAGAATCTAAATATATGGGAAGATCAGAGAGAGGGAAAGAAGAGAAAAGGGAAGGAGAAAAGAAGGAAAGAAGAAAGGAAGGAAATTATTAGCCCTTTACAGAGAAAAGTTTCAAACATTTTCAAATAGTGGGACCGAAGAAGGGTGAACTTTGTCTCGGATGCAAACTGATTGGGTTTGAAAGTTGGCCATCGCTGGTATCTAGAGAAGTATTATTTGTGAAGCTGCACAGTAGCTGAGTCTTTAACGATAAAACACAATTGCTAGACAATTTGTTTCCTTTAAAAATTTAACTTCAAAAGATTTGCTGCAAGATTTTGTTCTCAGAATCATTTCTTGCCAAGGGAATGTCAGTTGGATAACATGATTTTATATAGATGGTGTCATTAGATAGCCGTTTTCCCCAGACAGTCTGTAGCGATGTGAAGACATGGTAATAAGGATAAGTAATGTGTATTTTCTTTTCCTAAGTCTTCTTCTGAGCAGCTGTACAATAATGGGAAAATGAAATTTCTGGGATACCTCTCCAAATATGTAAAAAAATTCTGAAGCTTCTTCCAGCTCTAAACTACTCAATTTTAAAGTTGGACAGAATAAGTTCCAGCATCAGAGGCCCTGTTAGAATTCAGTAGAATTTCATTTTGAATTACGGAAAAATACAAGATAAGTTAAGGTGATGCTATTACATAACTATTATGCTATGTTCGCTACCTAACACATGCAATGATTTTGATAGATGTTTCGAACACAAAAACCAGAGAATGAGTTAAGGTAGAAGCTCACACTATAATGATAATACTAGTAGCGCTGGTAAAAAACAGTAAGTAATAATCATAAAGTGCAGACATATCACAGGCTTACCTGGTTTCATAAATAGCATAAAGTTTTCCATGTTCTTTGACTGCATTCCTGAAAAAAAAATACAAAGAAGGATGAAATATAAGCTTCAAAATTATAGCTAAGTTCTGAAATTCCTTTAATAAGCACATTGCCACGTTGTGTCTATTTGGTGAAATACTAAATACTTCCACTAGCTCTTTCTGAAGTTCAAGAAATAATATTAAGGAAATGTACACACATTTTTCAAAGTAATACATGTAACGATTAGATTAGCCTAGACTCTGGTTCCTGCTCCAAGCGCAGTTAAAATGGTACCCTAACACTAGTTAAATTCTAGTGGACAAAAAAGAAAAACAAATAAAAATAAAGAGACATAATTTCAAATGCTGGCAGGTTCAGTGAAAAAAATTAACTTCTTTTCTGGTATATCTCTTTGCTCCATTTTACTTTTGACCTTTTGTTTCAAGTGAACCTACTGGAGACCGAGTATTTTTAAAAAATTGCCTTAGAGGCTCTACTCAATTTTTTTCAGCCAATTTTCCTTCCGCTATTCCAACCAAATATACTGATACCTCCCAATCTACCATTTAGCATAGCACATTTTTACAGATTTTAAAATTTATTTCTAAGTATTTTATTCTTTTTGATGCTCTTATGAATGGAATTTCCATTTCATTTAAAAATTTTCACTAATTTTATCTTGTTTCCTGAAACTTACTAAATTGATTCAGCAGGTCTAATCAGTTTTAGTCATAGTCCACATGATTATATACATTGTTATAATATGTAATATATAATGTAGTTAATATAATATATAATAGCATGTCATCTACAAATAATGTTTATTTTGATCCTTTCTAGTCTGGGTGACTTCTATTTCTTTTCTTGGCATATTGCTCTCGCCTGGAATCTGATATAATCCTGAATAGAAATGCCAGTAGCAGATATTCTTGTTTTAGTGCCAATCTTAAAGTGAAAACTCTCAGTCTGTCATCACTGAGTATGATGTTATCTGTGAGACTTTCACGAATTTAATTTATCAAGTTCAGAATTTGCCTCCTGTTACTAGTTTGTTAAGTGTTTTCATCACAAAAGTGTGTTGAGTTTTCTCAAATGCTTTTTCTGCAGTGATCGAGATGATCATATGGGGTTTGTGCCTAATCCTATTAATATTATGACTTAACTGGATTAAGTTTCTGTGATAAATACAAATGGGCCCTGGTGTATGATTATTTTTGTACGTTGCATTGGGTCTGTCAGCATTTTGTTGAGGATCTTCACATCTACGTTTATAAGCGATGTTCATTTATATTTTTTTCCTTGGGCTGTCTTTATCTGGTTTTGATATCAGAATAATACTGGCTTGACTGCATGAATTGGGAAACATTCCTTACTATTGTGTGTGTGTGAAGTACTGTGAAAGATTGGAGTTAATTAAGAAATTTTTTATAGAATTTACGTAAGGCCCCTGATTCTGAACTTTTGTTTGATAATTTTGATTACTGATTCGATGTCTTTAATTGTTATAGGTATAATTAGATTTTCTATTTCTTCTTGAGTTAATTTTGATGGTTTGTCTTTATAGAAGTTTTTTCATCTAATCTAACTTGCTAGCATACAATTTCTCCTAATCATTCTCGAATTAACATTTTTGTTTGTGT
The DNA here is from genome assembly GCA_004026905.1 of Hystrix cristata. Taxonomy (NCBI): domain Eukaryota; kingdom Metazoa; phylum Chordata; class Mammalia; order Rodentia; family Hystricidae; genus Hystrix; species Hystrix cristata. The sequence continues at coordinate 48,205 of PVJO010012587.1, read as the reverse complement.
AAAGTCAGGATTACTTTCACTTCTTTCATTCCCAACTTTAGCAATTTGAGTCTTCTTACTCGTGGTCATACTAGGTAAAGTTTTATCCTTTCTGTTGAATTTTCCAAAGAACCTACATTTGGTTTAACTGATTTTTCTTCACAATTTTTCTATTATGTGTTTATTAATTTTTATTATTTCCTTTCATCTGCTTGCTGAGAGTTTAGTTTGGTTTTCTCTTTCTTGTTTCTTAATGCTAAATGTCAGCTTAATGGTTTACCTTCCTTTTTCGAAGGCATTTTTACCTTCAGATCAGATCTCCCTCTATACTGGTTTAGCTGTATTCCACTAATTTTATCATGTCTGTTTTCACTTACATTTGCTTATGGTATTCCTGTATAATTTATTCTTTGGCTCACTGGTTTTTTACAAGTATACTGTTTAGCTTCTACATATTCGTTAGTTTCCCAAATTTCCTTCTGTTTCGCTTCATAATTTTATTTTTTTTATTATCCACAAATTTGGTTGATTTCTTAATGGTAGCCCTTCTTTCTGAAGTGAAAAGGGAATCTCAGTGCTGTTTTGATTTGCAGTTCTCAAATGGCCAGTGATGTTCAACGCTTTTTCGTGTATCTATTGGTCATTTATATTTCTTCATCTGAAACGTATCTATTCATTTCAGATGCCCATTTTTAATTGGATCTTTAAATTTGGGGGGAGATCTATTTTTTTTTTAGTTCTTTATATATTCTAGATATTAGTCCTTTGTCTGAGGAGTAGCTGGCAAAAAAACTTTTCCCATCCTATAGGTTGTCTTTTCATTATATTAGTGGTTATTTTCCTGTGCAAGAAATTCTGTTGGCAGGTGCAATCATGTTAATAATATTTTAGCTTTCTGATTGCTTGGTTCATTTGTAAAATATTCTTGTCATTCCAAAATGTTTCTCTTAAAAGTGTATTTTCCTGTTATTATTGTAGCTAATCAATCTCTCACTGATTACATTTTGCATCATGTATCTTTTTTGTCTTTTTGGTTTCAAACGACTCTTTTGTTTGAATCTAAGAAGTTTCTCTTAATAGACAACAGGTAGTTAGACCATGTTTACCTTTTCTGCCAAGTCTAAATTTTATTTGGAGTGCGTATCCATTAATATTTGTGCACTAATTGATGCAGTGGGATTTACTTCTGCCTTTCATTTTTTATAACTTTTATGTCTGTTTTTGTTGTTCTAGTCCTTGACTACAGTTTTGTGTTTGTTATTCTAGTGTAGCATTTGAATTTCCTTTTCATTTGTTTTCCTTTTTCAAATTTAATGTTTTAGCAGTGCTAAATTAATTTATAATATCCTACCTAGATTGGATTAGTATCAAATTAATTGCAGTCATATTTAAAAAGCTAGCTCTCCATAACTGCATTCCTCCTTCTTCCTTTGTCCTATTATTGTCATTCAAATGACTTTTTAAATATATTTCATGCTCCTTCTTATAGATTTATAATCATTGTTTTATGCCATTTTAAAAATCAGGACACAAAATATATTACAAAAAAGTTATACTGCTTTTTATATACATGTGTATATACATCTTATTCTACTAATACTCCTTATTTCTTCAGATTTTGAATTTCTTTCTAATATTCTTTCATTTCATACTGTACAATTAGCTTTGCTACCTCTTGTAGGCTGAGTTTGATAATGATAGATTTTCTCAACTTTAGTTTTTCTTGAGGTGTCTTAATTTTTGTATCTGAAAGACAGTTTGCTAGATGTAGAATTCTTTTTTGACATCTCTTTCTTTGAAGTTGTAACCTGATTGCCTCCTACCCTTCATGGTTTCTGGTGATAAATCAGCTATTAATTTTATTGCGCATCCTTAAAATATTATGTATCCTGTCCCTTTTGCTACTTTCAAGACCCACTTGTTGAGTCTGGCTCTTTTACAGATGATTATGATGAATTTAGGTGCGGAATTTTTTCAGTTTATTCTACTTGGAATTTGTTGACTTTCGCATATTTACAGTAATACCTTAAGGTAAAATTTGTGAAGTTTTATGTCATTATTTCTTCATCCTTTCTTTCTGTCCTTTTATATTTCTCCTTCTGAGATTCTAATTCTTCATATATTGGTGTACGTTAACCTCAATTGCTTTATCTTCAAGTTTGATAACTCATTTTTAGGGAGCTCGAATCTGCAGTTGAAAATATGTAGCAAATTTTTCAATTGTACTTTTTGGCTTCAAAATTTTTATTTGGCTTTTAAGGAATAATCCCTATATATTTACTGACTGCTGTACTTCATCAGATACTTCATCAGATGGGACGTTGCTCTCATACTTTCTTTTAATACTTTCAGAAGTGTTTCCATTAGTTCCGTGGATATATTTAAAACAGCTTTGTAATAAAGTTCTGCTCTTGTAAGTCTGACATTTCTTTTTGGGGGGGAAAGATTTTATACATTTCTTTTTCTTGTATATGCTACACATGTTTTGTTTGCTTCTTTTCCAATTTTTCAATTTTTTTTTAAATGGGCATTTAAGTAATGTAATATGTAATATGCAGAAATCATATTTTCTACCCTCATCACAGTTTTATGTTCTTTGTCTTTGTTTTTATGAGTTATCTTAACTAGTGTTATAAAGTCTGTTTTCTGTTTTATGTGTGGCCAGTGCAATCCCTACGGAGTTAAATCAATGATTAGCTAAAACTTGAGCAGACATTTGTTCAAATTCCTGGAATTAAATATTTTCTGTCTTTCCCAAATGTCTTATGATCATCTTCTACTCTCAGCCAGTCATTTGCAAAATGTGCTTTAGTTTTTACTTCCTGGATGTACATAGTTTTAAAGTTAGTCAGAAGCAAAAGCTTGCCTGGGGCCTTCTCAGGTTTTTCTGAGTGGAAGCCCAGCCCTGAGCATGCACACAAACCTGCACATATGTGTAATCTTCACCCTTCCTTGAACATGCCGGAGTTTTTCAGAATACTTATAGACACCTCATTCCCCAATTTTTCACTTAAAACTTTTGGGTTAGACTTTTATATTTCCCACTGCAACTTACTACCATATGTAGTTATAAAGTTACTTAATTTCCTATCATTTTTGTTCCAAAATCCCTCACTGAAAAGGTTTTTCCACACTGTATGAACTCTAAGTCAGCTAACACAAAGACAATTTTGCCAGAAAAGTTCCTCCAGGGAATCAATAAACAGGTTAGAATACACTATGTTAGTTTTCCGTTGCTGAGACAAACTATATGGCCTAAATCAAATTTAAGGAGAAAGAGAGGTTTCACTCCTTCTTTAGCTAGCTCCACTGCTTTGTGCCTGTGGTGAGGCTGACACATCACAGCGCAAGAAAATTGCTCAGCTCACAGTGTCTAGGAGGAAGTGGAGAGGGGAGACCGGGGACTAGACAAACCCTTCCCGGATACATCCCAGCGACCTGCGTCCTCTGACTGGGCCACACCTTCTAGCAGCCCAGTCAGGTAGGAGTCTGTCAGTGGCCTGGCATGTTGGTGAAGTTTGCACCACATGGTCTGGTCTCCTAGTCAAAGCCACCTCCGCACACAGGAGCGTTTGAGGGGCCATTTTTGGTCCAAACTGTTTGTAAATATCTATCTGGGAATAAGACTCTAAAGGAGTTCAAACCTCACTCCTGTCTTTCAGTTGGCTGCTGGACTCTTTGCTTTTCGGGGTAGCACAGGGATGAGAGGTGGAGATGAAAATCAAGCAAGGTGAAATGCCCCAGAGCTTGCTGTTACTAGTAGTATTCTGCTGTCTTTCTTCATTAAGTGCACACAGAATTGCTGTTTTTGGTCATCCTTCAGAATTCTGAAAAACTTGATTCTGATAATCTTCCCTGTTTGGTCACTATTTTTATCAAAGAAATAATTTTTGGACATCCTTACTCTGCCATTTTCACTAAACTCACCGCAATTGATACTGAAGGATGCTACAAAAACAGTTAAATGAATGATGATTTTTTAACAAATAGTGCTAGAGCAATTAGACTTCCATGGATGAAAGAAATAAAGCCTGACTGATTTGCAAGTCACACTAAAAATTAAAGAAGAGTGGGTCACTGACTTGGGTTTAAACGTATGACAATCAACTTCTGGAAGAAAACCTATAGAATCCTAAGAATCTACTCCTAGTGGTGAGACAGCTTCTGGATATGACAAAAAAGGCACACTCCAGATCAGGAAATGTGGATGAGTTGGTCTGAGTCAAGATTGAAAGGTTTCAGCCCACAGTGGCCCTGGCTAGGATAGCATGCTGATAGGGAGACCGTCCAAGGATGGAGAGGGGCACAGTGTTTACAGACCTTATCCAATGGGACTCTGGTACCTATTTTGAGTGGAGAACTATCAGGACTCAATAGGACAAAATTCAACAACCCAAACAGAACATAGGAGACAGGAAGAGCTATTTCTCTAAACAGGATGATCCCTTGAAATAACAAGATTATATGTGAAATACGCTCAAGACGATTGGTTATTACCTTGTGACACAAATTAGAATTACAATGAAATACTTATCAGAGTGGTTAAAATAGAGACCTGACAACATCAAAGGCTGGAAAGGATGCTGAGAAACTTGGTGACCATGTATCGCTGATGGAAATGTAATAAAATTTGACCCTGGAAAACATTTTGCAAGTTTCTAAAACATGAAAACACGCCACTGTCATAAAACCTTGCAGTTGTACTCCGAGGCATTTATGGCAGAGCCGTAAAGGCACATGCTCACACAAGGGTCTGCACACAAATATTTATAGCAAACTTATTCATTTAGAAAATCAAAATGGTCCACAGGCTCTTCAACACATGAATGTTTAAACAGACGTTGGGTAATTCATGCCTCAGCAACAGTAAAGGACAAACTGCTTAGATAAACTGTATAATAAAACTCTGAAGTGTGCTGGAAAACTGGTAGACACGTATTTGGTTAGTTATTTATTATATTTATCATATGAGACAGACACCTTTTTATTTATCATAAAAATAAGCAAAATATAAATCAAGGAAAATTCATAGAAATAATATAGGCAAACAAAAAAGATCTAAACTTTATATTATATGAAGTCATAGAAAATATGAAACAATAAGATATTTCCATGAACCGACTTGAAAAAATTTTAATTATTGTTGCTAAGTGTTTCATAATACAAACATTCTAATACATTGTGGTGATACGTGATATCAATTTTCATGTTTTCTTGAGCCTGAAGAAGTTTCATGGACTTTGAACCAGTAATTACAAATGCAGGAATCCATCTGCACAAATGTTATGAGGTAATTTCCAATTATAAAAATCAGCATTGTTAATCTAAATGCTTTTTACTAATAAAATATTAGAAACAGGACCTGTCCCACAATGCTGAAATTGTTAAACTCTAGTAACAGACTAACGGAGAATATTAAGAAAGCTAACATAATAAAATTTCTTTCAATAATTTTGATGACATAAACATTCCCATGATATAATCTTAAATATCATCATAATACAGAACTCTGCCTGCACATGCTTAGTAAATAGATAAAATTTAAACAATGTACACACTTGAGTATTGAAAAAAGAAGTTAATTTTTGTTCTATCCCCAAACATATACCATTTCTTCAAAATGAATGGGCTGTAAATTAAAGATACACATTAAAAAGTGAACTGATTACAAGTTGTCTTTTAGAAGTCAAAACATACTATCATAATTGTAAATATAATATAAACTCGGAAAAATAAAAACAGGAAGATACGTGCAATAATATGACTATACCATAAAAAGAAAGTGAGTATAGCCCAAAGCAAGTATTTCAGTAGTCATGTTGCTGTTTACCTTTCTTGGAACCTGTGGCATCTATAGCAGTGTCAACCAACCATGATTAGAAAACAAAAGAACCTAATAACTGGTACCAAATTGCTCTGCAATAATGTAGTTTCTGATTCTTTGATTGGCTTCCTTTTTTTTTTTTTTTTCTTGCTAGGAAAAATATCTTTGGAGCAAATGGCTAGCAAATTGAATTTCTCTGCCCAGCAAAGCCCTTTTAATACAATCGATCGTGATGTAAGTGGGAGCTGCCATTGAAAGTCTAGCATCACCAGTAATAGTCACATCACAGAAAAGCTACAGAATCAATCTTAGAATGGAAATATTTGTTGTAAAGTCAGTGAGAGCTTATTGCTGGGGAAAATACTATGGCCGATCAAATGAACGTGCACATTCTCAGGACACATTTGACACCCCTGCTGCCATCTTCCTCTGTGAAAGTCCAGCATCTCTCTGTATTTCCACACTGACTCTACCACTTTCTGCATCTGTCCTGCTATCTTCTCCCACATGGCCTTTATTGTCTCAATCACAAACTAGTTGGTGTTTGTTACACAATTAGTATGCATGCATTTTACAGTAACAATGCATGCATTTTACTTTTTTCATAGGCTACACACAATGTATTTTACTTTATTTGACTTAGGCAGTCATTCACCGTCTACAACAATTTGAAAAGGAAAAGAAAGCAATGAATTATTTTATTTCACTTTCATTTATTGCATTTCTAGGGCTTTTCATTTCTTTGCATATATTAATTTCTGTTTCATATCATATTCCTCTGCCTGAAGAACTTTCTTAAATTTCTTTCAGTAGATCTGTTTGCAGTAAATTCTTACATGCTTATTTGTCCTAAAATTTTTTGTATCGACTAATTCTAATGATATTTTTCACTAAGTACATAATAGCGGATTATCTTTCCTTTTTTTCCTTCCTTTCCCTCTTCTTTTCTTTCTTCCTTCTGTCCTCCATCTCTTTTTCCTGCCTAATTTCCTTCCTTTCTTTCTTCACTTTGAAAGTGTCACTCCATTGTCTTTCAGCTGCATAGTTTCTGAAGTTTGCTGCAGCTCATCTTTATTTCTCTGAATTTAATATGAGTTTCCCCTGTAACTTCCTTAAATATTCTTCCTCATCTTTTGCACTTACTACGTTTCTTCTAATATGTCTGGTTGTTTGCTTTTATTTTATTCCCACTTAATGTTCTCTGGGCTTCTGAATTCTGTATTTTGGTGTTTTTCTTTCATTTTGGAAATAACTTGGCCATTTTTCTTCAGAAGTTTCTTCTGTTCCATTCTATTTCATTCTTACTTCTGATATTCCAAATATAAACATATTAAGACATTGGATATTATCATACACCCCTCAGATCTTCTGCTACATTCCACATTGGGTAATTTTTTTTCTGTCTTCAAGTTCCCCAATTCTTTCTTCATTGTGTTGTGTCTATTGAGACCCTGCTGATGTCATTCTTCATTCCCGTTACTGCATTTTATCTTCATCATTTTCTATTTAATTCATATAGCCTCCATCTTTCTGTTGCAGTCTGATCTTATATGTTGTACAAACTTTTCATTGTGGACTTTACTTTTTTTTTTTAACCAAGAACATGTATTGGTACATTGTATCCATAATGATCATAATCAACATGGTTATTTTGCACTTGTACATGATACATCTTGGTTTTCCCCCCTCTTCCCCTCCCCTCCCTTCCATTCCCCCACCCTTCCCTATTTGCAACAGATTTATTTACATTTTTCCATTTTTTCCCCTTTCATCTTACTTTTCTTTTAACCTTTCTTTTTCCCCCTTTTCCCTATCTAGTTCTCCTCTCCTTTGAATACTTTTTTTTTTTACCATAACATCTATTATACCCCTTTGTCCTTATTTACACTTATGGTTTCTCATATCAGAGAAACAATAATGGACTTTATCATTTTAATAAGTCATTTTCAGTTCCTTTTTGATAGTTTTAACATCTGTGTCATACTTGATTCTATTACATATGATTACTTTGTCTCTTCAGACTGTTTTCTCATAATTTCACATACTTAGTTGTTGTTGTTGTTGCTATTGACAGTTGGTATCTTTTGTATGACAGCTGAATAGGAGGTAAATAATTTTTATTTCCAGAAGGGAGTTTGCTGTCCATTTTTTAGGCCTTTAATGTTGTGGTTTGAGTTAAACTAGTTGAGCAGTGAGCTGGACTTTAGGTGTGTTGTTGGTACAGTTTGTTTCAGTGTATCAAAAACAGCCTTGATATGATTTGAAGATTTGTCCCCTCCGATGCTCATGGAAAAATTTAACTGCCATCTGACATTATTGAGAGGTGAGACCTCTATGGGTGTTTTGGTTATGCGGGCTCAGTCCTTATGAATGGTTCAAAGTCATTACTATGAGAATGTGTTTGTTATCACAGGAGTGGGTTTGCTGCCTTGTGCATCTTCTCATCTTTTATAAAACATATGCTTTGAAAACGTTTTCATACTTTTGTGTGTCTGATTTTTCTTTGTCTCAGGTAGGAAGTTAATCTGGTTGTGAAACTCCATCTCAATTGGAAACAAGTTCTTCTACAGGATTACTGATCTTTAACCTTTTTCTGATTTTATTATGTGCATCTGAGATTATAATCTCCTTCATAAACATAACTTTAGCTACATACAGTACAATTTGATGCCCTTTATTTACATTATTTCATTCCTAATTTTCTTAATTTAATTTTGACTTTTCATCTTTCCTATTTATTTAAAAGTACTATTCTAATTCTCAAACATATAGCTATTTTCTAGTCATTTGGGGGACAAGGGTGGAGTAAGTGTTTGATTTAATTCCACTACAGGAAAAAAAATACCCCAAGAGATGTGGCTTAAATTCTTTGAAATTTATTGATATTTTCCTTCTGTGCAACTATATGATCAATTGCAGTAAATTTTGCACATGTACATCAAAAAAATGTATATTCTGGAATTGTTACAGGTAGAGTTCTCTGTATTTTGAAATTGTTATTTTTTCCCCAAATCTGACGTGTTCTTCCTGTCTCTTCTATCGCGTTCTATGAGTTATGGCCTGGATTTCACTTTTCCAGGAAATAAAGGACAGGTTTTCCTTTCTGGCTGTTCATTTTCCTCAGGGAATGATCCCCCTAGTTTTTGTCCCTGTAAAAGTGTCTGGCTGTGCGTTGCTTTGCGCGGTGTTTTCATATGCATAACTAATCTAATTTCTGTCGCCGTTCTTCCTCTTGCCTTTTGTTACTTCTGCTTCTTGTGAGTCCAGAATCGCTCTTGGAATCATTCGCTAAGCAGTGACCACCCTCATAGGTTCACCTTCGCACCAGCCAGGCTAGAGTCTCACCATTCAGTCTTCATATTACTTTATTGTAACAAATATTCTTTTGATGTGTGTCTTCTGGTACCAGGTCTCTTCATTAAGTTCTTTGGGCTTATACACTGAGGAGTCACCATGGCGCGCGACAGAAAGCCAACAGAAAGGGGCTGCTCCACCCAGGGTCGGTTGATTGACAGCTCTTTCTCACTTGTCCAAGGGCCTCCTGGGGAATTCACGACGTCCTTTGGAGGTTCTTCAGGAGGCCACAAGATGGCGTGGCTTCCCTCACGGGCGGGCCTGACCTACTCTCCTTTGGCCCGATCGAGTTTCAGAATGGAATCTCTCCACTATGAGAAAGCTTCCGCTTGGTTAGGTGGAGAAGAGAGGTATTGATGGAGGAGAGGAAGACAGAGGCTAGATTACAAAACTTCAATTTTATTCTAAGTGTAGGAGAATCATCGGGTGAGGAATGATTAGCTCCGCTTTGCTTTTCAAAAAGTCACTTTAGGTCCTGGGAGAGGATTTGGCAGTGGAAGGGGTGAGGGAGCCGTGAGGAGATCCTTAGGGGTTGATGTGGTGGCCAGCGGCCAAGGCTAGGAGGGCAGAATGCACTCTCACCTTCTGAGGGTGAGTTACTGCAACCGCCAGAGTTGCTGTAATTTACCTTCGCGACTTTCGTTCATTTTCCAAAAGGACAATGTTTCTGTTTCTGGGAGCATTTCCTCTGTCACCTTCCTTTTTACGTTTTGTCGTAATCAATGTCAAAAAGCATAGCAATTTACAGAAACATACATATATATATGAAACTCCAATGTTAATGCTTCAGAAAGAGTTTGCAGTGCACAGAATATTAAAAGCAGGACTTCCCCCTTTTTAACTAATGTGCAGTCTGATATATGCTGTAATTTATTGCAGTGTGTCAGATTCTTTATAGATGAACACAGAAAGTGTTTTAAGGAACTGTCACGTTGTAATTAGTGTTTGCTCACCTTTTGGACATAACAAATTAAGATTTTCAAAAATTGAAGTAACTGTTTTTTCCATTCATATATATGTATATATATATTTCCTACTTTTATTTAGTTCTTCTTTTATACATACCTCATTCCATGAGAGCCTGTGATTATATTCATTAATACCTTACATTTATGGAGTGATTGTGTTCACTGTCTTCTTAATTGTGTACTAATGTGAAGATTATTTTGTTTGTATTTTTACCTGCTTCTTAATGGTTTATAAGACTTCTATTAACACATTTTAATGAAGTATATAGCCATGCTCGTAAACTGCTAAAATTAAATTCCAATATTTATTTCCGCTTACTCTTTTAGACTATACATGTGTGTGTGTGAAGTTATAACATTTGAAAATATATTTTTACTTGAAAACAATGACACCCTTGTCTTTCCCTTCCTTTCTTGCCTGATTGCTTAGGAGTCAGCATCATAATACTAAAGGACACTGGGGACATCTTTAATGGAAATACATAAAAATGGCAACAGCAGCCGGGCCTCGTGGCACAGGTTATAATCATAGCACTCTGAGAGGCTGAGGCAGGAGCTCACAAGTTTGAGCCTAGCCTGACAATTTAGCAACTTAGCCAGTCCATGTCTCAAAATAAAAGATAAAAAATGAGTTGAGGATATAGCTCAGTGCAAAGACCTTGGGTTCAGTCCCAAGTATCAAAACGAGACTATCTCATATAGTCCAAAATTAAATATTTCATTAAATATGACTAAGATAAACAAACCACTTAAAAGAAAATTAAACTCAGGTTGATTGGAATTTTTTTACACACACAAAATCCAATCATATGATATTTATAGAAGAGACATTTCTGCCCCAGGATTTAGTGATTGGTAATATTGATCTTTTCTACTTGTAAAAATACAGTAATTTGATCCCTACAAAATGTATGCATGTGTTAAAACATCACACTGTACCTCATAAATATGTACAACTGTTATGCGTCAACTAAAAACAAACAAACAAAAAAAACTTTAAAAGTGGCAATTTCAAATACAATTTACCTCAAAAGAGAGGTTAAAAATAAAGAAGGAAGAAAGATAGATCTGAAATTATTACCCTAATGGAAACTGTTGTAGCTATATGTCAGTCAAATAAAATAAACCTTAAGCCAAAATCATTACTTGATTTCAAATGGATATTTTAGAGTGAAAAATGGTCTACCAAACAGAAATTCTGTTTGAAAATTGTATTCATACAATATATATTAAAAGATGCAAACATATATAGAAATAAGGAAAATAGATTATCATGATGTAGGAGAACTGTAATACACTCACGTATAAATTAAAAACAGACGAAACATCAGTGAGATGATAGAAAATTTAGGCGTGACTATTAATGAAATGTGCCTTAAGACTATGTGTGGAATACATGTTCTTTTCAAGACCATGCAGAATATTTACAATGTTATATTGTCTTAATATTGTCCTAATGTTCTACTGTTAATATTGTTCTAATGTTCTATTGTTCTATTATTGAAATTTTTCTCAATGAATTTCAAAGGAATAGACTAATGCAAAATATGTCTCCTAAACAAAATGCAGTTAATTTCAAAACCAACCAGAAAAGATGAATATAAAATTAGTTACTATTTGGTTGGAAATTAACCTATTGACCAAAGAAGGAATCGTCTTTTTAAAAAATGGAACCAAACTATATAATAAAATCTAAAAATTGTGAGGATAAAATGTATATCCATAAATGCTTATATTGGGAAAAGTGCTTGAAAATTAATGTATCAAATATTCATTCCGTGAAGTTAGACAAAGAATAATTTTAAGAAGTAGAAAACATAATGAAAAATAAAATAGCAGAGATTAAATAAACACAGAACAAGCATATAAAAAATAATTAACAAAGTCAGAAATTTGTTCTTTGAGAAGTGAACAAAAAATGATAACATCTTTGGTGAGAGTCCATCAAAATTTAAAAATCAAGACACATTATATTGAGAACAAAACATGGGGCATGCTAGAGACATTGCAGAAACTAATTATGAAAATCTGTGAAAATGTGGATGAACACTTTGCAGTAAAAAAACAAATCTTTCCAAAATAAACCTCAAAACAGAGGGCATGTGGCAAGAAAAGTATACTAGTATCATGCGCTTGCTGTTTTTGTTGTTATTTATGCTTTTATATCCCCAATTACAGTGATGAAAGCTGAATAAAGTAACTAAGACAGCAAGGCTAAGAAAGGGGATGCTGCAATCCATGGTGACATTTTCAACAGAGACAGCTGGAGGCATTCCTGAGACTCGGGGCAGGTAGGGTATTATGGTTTATATGTAGGTACTCCTCCAAAGCCTCACATGCTCATAAGTGGGGCTTTAGGGAGGTGAATGGATCATGGGGATGCAATGGGTGGAGCTTTGGGGAGGCCACTGGCGTAGTCCACTCATGGCTTTACAGCTGGGTGTGGTATTGGGAAGTGAAACCTGGTGGGAAGAGGTGGGCCACCGTGGGCGTGGCCTGAACAGATATATCCTTTCTCTGCCCTTGATCCCGCTTTGCTTCCTGCCTGACTTGCCATGAACTGTTTCTCCTCTGCCACGCCCCTCTGCCTTGCAACCAGCCAACTATGGGCTGAAACCACTGCAAACTGTGAGCCGAAATAAACCTCTCCTCCTATACCTTGTGGATGTTGGGTACTTTGTCCCATCAAGGAGAAAAGTACTGACACAGAAGGCATGGCCAAGCACAGCAGAGAGGGGACCAGGGGCTGCTCAACAGGTATGCAGTGGCCCCAAGGTCACAGGACACAAAACCATGTGCTCAGCTGCCCTCACCAGCCCCAAGAACACCACAAGCTGAGCTAAGTGCATGAGTCCGAGGAAAACTAATGTCGCTCAGAAGAACCCCGCTGCTTCAAGTTGCAAGGAAGTATAATTTATGGGGCAACATTAGCAGGAAGACAGTAATGAAACGTGTTAAGACCCAGAAAAGATACAACAAAGACTGCTTTTCCAAATGGTGAGAGTCCACCCTAAAGAGGAGGGATGGCAGCAAAGCCTGAGTTGAGTGTCATGGACTTATAGGAAAAAGAAGTTTCAGAAATTAACCCTTTTGGACCTTCTTCTACACTTACACAGGGTTCTCTTGAGACAACAGAAAAGGATCAAAATTGAAGCGAGTCTTAGCAAAATGTTTACATGAGCTAAATAGCATCCTAGAAATTAATAAAACCTACCAGAAACCCATGTGACGAAAAGAAACACAAGGATGAAAACCACAGTCAATGGTGGGAGAGCCCTTGCCCTGTTCCATGCTGCTTTCACTGACAGCTTCCAGGCAGCTCTGCCTGAGGACACGTCCTGGCTGCCAGAGTCCTGCTCCGAAGCTTTTGGGGTGGACGGAGGTGCATGAGCCTTCTCCCTCCTCTGAGCAGCTCTCAACCAGTGACCACAGCTCATAAAGGCCTCCTTCATGCACACTTCTGGTAGATCATTCTGGAGAGTGTCTTCACCTAGCATCCTGAGCTCCTCAGAGGGTTAAACCCCGGTTAGGCAAAAAAGTACTTTCTTGATCACATGCTTTTAGGTAGCTATCTTCTTTTCATTCATTTCTCTCATCCCTACTTACCTTTCCTTCACTTTTAAAAAAGCCTCCTATGTGCCTCAACCTATACTGGAGCACTTCCAATAAACCCATCCTAAGTTTAAAATATCATAAATCAAAAATACAGAGTATACCTAACCTACCAAACACAGTAGTTTAGCGACTGCGCACTGCAGCATGTTGGCCATTTTCCCTCTTGAATACGGGGTTGACTGTGAGTTGCAGCATTGTGAAGGGTGAGCATACTGACTAGCACTAGCCTGGAAAAAGATCAAAGTTCAAACTTGAAAGCAAAAGGGTGGTCAGGGCACACTGACAGTCATTGGCCACGTGGGCTGTGTGAGCATGCTGTCTTCATGTATCAGGATGTCTCATACATCATTTCATTGCCTTCCTGCCTTTCCTATGAGGTGATGACGTCTAGAAGTAAAAGATCAGAAAGCCTACATCACAAGTCTAATATTATCCAACTACTAAGATACCGTCAGGGCTGGGACCCAAATCTACCTGATTTCCCAACCTACACTCCTTTCACTCTCAATTGCAAAATCTGTTTCTGGTAGAACAGACTGAAGAATCTGATTCTAGAGTCTGATTATAGTCAGTTTACAACAGTCTCATATATTGAGTGTATAGTGGAAGGCTCCTTTACTTATGTTAGAAGGAATAATTATGTTTCCTTTTGGCTTTGGTTCTTTGATGTTAATTTTTTCTAAACAATGAAGAAGTACCTTGATTTATGCTGGTGTTTGAATTTGCGTGGCATTATTTCAAAAGATGATAGTAATTCAGAATTCAGAAGACTGGAAAGCATCCAATCAAAACAAAACGGAAAGCTAACAAAGCTAACATCATGATGGGTAGTAACTCTCCTTTGAGAAAAGAGAAGTATTCTATAGACATACTCCAACCTGTAGGTATCTCCATTACATTGACAAAGTGGGAATTTTAACCACATTTAGTAACTACAGCTTTACAGCCTATGAATGTTAAATATTTAACAAAAACGAACAAATTTAGCATGAGATTACATTTCCTTGGCGTTTACACTTCTTTTGTAGTGCTTACCCCATTCTGACTTGGCTTAGAGTTATGTGGTATATTTTTAAAATCCCTGTTGCAACACACTGTGGGTTCCATATGAATATGTATTAGGTCTTTCTTTGATCAGTGAAATAATCATATTGATTTTCAAAAATATCACAAATAGGTCTTAGACAGCTTCTGTTTCTATAACTGAACAATTCCTGTACTCTGTTCACCAGCTTGCTTCCTCACAGAAATAGGTGTCGTTATGATTTTTCTGCTATTCTTTTTTCTCGTTTTGGGGGGGAGGGGTGACTGGCACGGCTCACTCAGTCAATGGAGCTGTATTTGTTACAGGTTTTATGTCGTTTCATTGAAGAATTAACTTATATTTCTAGGGTTGAAATACCAAGCAAGCAACACCTGACCTTGTCAAACCAAACCCTGCAGATGTATTTTTCACCTAAGAAATGGTGCATGGCAACAAGATACTGATTGTCCTACATAATAAACTTACTGGGAAGTAAGTGCAGGCTGACCTCATCTTGCTATGGAGGCCCCAGAAACATTTTGCTCATGTTTTGTCCATGACAATATAGAGTGCAAAAATAAGCCAATTTTCTTCTCCCCAGTACCATTTGTGAGCCCAAAGCTGCTGGATTTTCCTTCCAAGGACGCTGAGTTTCATATTAATGTGATTGAAATTACTCTGCAGGATTTCTGAAGTCCTTCACAAAACCTAAGTGTCCCTTCAAGGGATGTTGACATTTTGCAAGATGTCAGCTGCCTGGTTGCCGAGAATGGTCACCACCACCAATGCTGCAAAGGCGACCACGTCCTCTTAGTTCCATGCTGGCCTCAGCTCCTGTTCAGAGCTGCGCCTGTGGCATGTGCACAGGCATGTCACAGTTTGTATCGGACTGTTGCCTCTGTCCTTCCCATCGCTGTCTCCCACAGCTATGGTTTGGGTATCTTTCTCTCCCCAAAGGCTCACGTACTGGCAGCTCTGTCCCCAGCATGGTGATGCTGATGTGGTAGATCCTCTAAATTTGGACCTAGTGAAAGGCGAAAGGTCCCTGGGATCGGTCCTCAGAAGGAATTGATGTAGTTCTTCAGGGATTTTGGTTAATCCTTTTGAGAATGAATTAGTATAAAAAAAGAGAATCTGAACCCCTGTCTAGACTGCTGTTTCACCATGTAGCTCTGATCCCCCTCTCACATGAGCTTCTACCATGGTGCCATCTGCCACATTGGGAGGCAGCCAAGGGGACCCTCACCAGAGAACAGACAGAAGGGAAAGTCCAGTTTTGGAATTTATGTCTTCAAAACTGAGTTAAGTAAACCTTTTTAATTTTTCTTTTTTAAATTAATTTTACTGGTGCATGTATATACATAATGATCACATTCATCATAGAGAATTTGTGCCTGTAAATAATATATTTTGATTTTTCTTTTCTTCCCCATTACCCTCCCTCCTCTTCAATTCTTCTTTCTCTCCTTGTTTACAAAAGCTTTGTTTCCATTGTTTCCTAGTATTCTCTTTTTTCCCTCTTCCCTTTCTTTTCTTCCCCATCCTCTCCCCCTTGTTGCCCTTCCTATTTGAACATTTCTGCCTACTTCCCAGTATCTATCATCCATTTTGATCCTTATTCATCCTTTTGGTTTCGCACACAAAAGAGACAATGCCATATTTAAACATGTGTGTCTGATTTATTTCACTTAAAGATATGATCGCAAGGTGCACCCAATTACCAAAAATGTTTAAAATTTATCCTTCTTTATGGCACAGTAGTCCTGCATTGTATATAAAAACCACATTTTCTTTATCCATTCATCCGTTGATGGGCATTGGGACTGTTTTCAAGATTTAGAAATTACAAATTGTGCTGCTGTAAACATGGGTATGTATATATTGCTGTGGTATGGTGTTTTTAATTAGTTTGGGAATAGCTGGGTCCAAAGCAGCCTCTATTTTTAGTTTTTTGAGGAAACTCCACACTGATTTCCATATTGGTTGTACCAATTTAAACTCCCACCAGCAGTGGAGAAGGGTTCCTTTTCCCTGACATCCTCTCCAGTATTTGTTATTGGCTGATTTCTCGATGATAGCTACTCTTTCTGGAGTGAGATGGAATCTCAGTGTTGTTTTAATTTGCATTTCTCAAATGACCAGTGGTGTCAAACATTTTTTCATGTATTTATTTGCTGTTTGTACTTCTTCATCCGAGAAGTGACTATTCATTTCAGATGTCCATTTTTCCATTCCATCTGGGGTCTGATTTTTTTTTGAGTTCTTTATATATTCCAGATATTAGTCCTTTTATTTTTTTTCAGATATTAGTCCTTTGTCTGAGGAATAGTTGGTAAAAATTTTTCCCATTCTGTGGGTTGTCTTTTCACTCTGTTGGTGGTTTCTTTTGTTGTGCAAAAAACTTTTCAATATGATGAGATCCCAATTTTTATTCTTCATAATATTTCCTATGCAGTCAGGATTTTGTTCATACAGTCTTTGCCTACACCTATGTCCTCAAGAGTTTTACTATCTTCTAGCAGAGTGTTTCTTTTTTTTTTTTTTTAAATATTTAGATCTTTGATCCATTTCAATTTTAGTTTAGTGCATGGTGAGAGATAGGGGTCTAGGTTTAATCTTTGGCATGTGGAAAGCCAGTTTTCCCACTACTATTTATTAAAGAGGCTATCTTTCCTCCACTGAAGGTATTTGGCCCCTTTGTCAAAGATAAGGAGGATAAGGAGGCTGAGTGTATTTGGAGTTGTTTCTGCATCTTCTGTTCTGTTCCATTGATCCTGGTTCTTTTTTCTTTCTTTCTTCCTTTCTTTCTTCCTTTCCTTCTTTCTTTCTTTCTTTCTTTTTTTGTGCTGGGGATTGAACTCAGGGTCTTGTGCTGGCAAGGCAGGTGCTCTAATCAGAGAGCTAAATCCCCAGCCCCTCATGCTGTTTTTATCATGGTAGATTAGCAGTATAATTTAGTTGGGGACTAGGACGCCCCTTACCTTGGCTTTGTTGCCCAGCATTTATCTTGCTATTCTAGGTCTCTTCTGATTCCAAATGACTTTTAGGATTTTTTTCTACTTCTGTGAAGTATGTTGTTTATATTTTGATGGGGAATGCATTAAATTTGTATAACAGTTTTGGAAGTATGGCCATTTGCACTATATTGGTTCTGCCCTTCCAAGAACAAGGGATATATTTCCATTTTCTGATGTCCTATTCAATTTCCTTTTTCAGAGTTCTGTAGCTTTCAATGTATAGGTCTTTTACTTTGTTTGTCAGATTGATTCCTAAGTATTTCATTTTTCTTGATGCTATTGTGAAAGGTGTTGTTTCCCAAATTTCTCTCTCAGTGAGTTTGTGTAGAGGAATGTAACTGATTTTTGAGTGTTGACTTTGCATTCTATTACACTAATGAATTTGGTTCTTAAATCTCGGAGTCTTTTGGTGTAGTTTTTGGGGTCTTATATGTACAGATTCATGTCATCTGCAAATAATGATAATTTAACTTCTTCCTTTCCTATTCTTATTCCTTTTATTTCTTTCTCTTGTCTAATTGCTCTGGCTAATGATTCCAGAACTATATTGAAAAGAAGTGGTGATAGTGGGCATCCTTCTCTCTGATTTTAGAGTGAAAACTTTCAGTTTTTGACTATTTAGTATGATATTGGCCATTGGTTTGTTATAAATGGCTTTTATCAGATTGAGACAAAGACCTTTTATGCCAATTTTTGTAGGGTATTTATCATGAATTAGTGCTGGGCTTTGTTAAATGCTTTTTCTGCATCTATTGAGATGGTCATGTGGTTTTTGTCTTTGGTTCTGTTCATGTGGGATATTACATTTATTGATTTACATATGTTGAACCATCTGTGCATCCCTGAGATGAATTCCACTTGGTCACAGTGTATGATCTTGATGATCTGCTGCATTCAATTAGCCAGCATCTTATTGAGAATTTTTGGATCTATGTTCATTAAGGAGATTGGCCTATGGTTCTCTTTTTGTGTGGATCCTTCTGTGGTTTTGGTATCAGAATAATGCTTGCTTCCAGGAATGAGCTTGGAGTATTGCTACTCTTTCAATTTCATTAAAGAGTTTGAGAAGTAGTGGCATTAAATTTCTAAAGTTTTTGTAGAATTCAGCAGTAAACACATCAGTACCTAGACTTTTCTTTGTTGGTAATTATTTTAATTACTTATTCAAATTCATCAAATGATATTAGGTTATTTAGAATTTTTATATCTTCTGATTCAACTGGGGTAATTCATATGTATCTAGAAATATATCCATTTCTTCTGTGTTTTCCATCTTATTAGAGTACAGGTTCTCAAAGTAGGTACTGATGATCTTCTGGATTTCTGCAGGATCTGTTGTGATTTCATCCTTTTCATTCCTAATTGCATGGATTTGAGTCTTGTCTTTTCTTTTTTTTTTTTTTTTGATAAGGTTGGCTAAGGTTTTGTCAATTTTATTTAATCTTTCAAAGAACCAGCTCTTCAACTCATTGATTCTTTGTGTTGTTTTCTTAGTCTCAATTGCATTAATTTTTGATCTGATTTTTATAATTTCCTCCCTCATATGTGCTTTGAATTTAACTTGCTCCTCTTTTTCTAAAAGCTTGAGGTTCAACATTAGGATATTAATTTGAGCTCGCCCTGTTTTCTGATGTGAGAATCTGCAGCTATATATTTCCCTCATAGAACTGCTTTCACTGTATCCCATAACTTGTGGTATGTTGTATTGGCATTATTGTTTAATTGGAGAAAATATCTAATTTCTTCTTCAATTTCATCTGTGATCCATTGGTCGTTCGGGAGGATGTTATTTAATTTCCATGTGTTAATGCAGTTTTTGTAGTTGCTTTTGTGATTGCTTTCCAATTTCATTTCACTATGGTCTGATATTATGCGTGGGATAATTTCAGTCTGTGTGCACTTATTTAAGCATATTCTATGAGTTAATATGTAGTCTATTTTGGGAAAAGTCCCATATGCAGCTGAGAAGAATGTGTATTCTGTTGTTGTGGGGTGGAGCACTCTGTAGTTATCTACTAGATCCATTTGTTCAAAGGCTTGGTTCAGCTCTGATATATCTTTGTTGATTTTTTGTCTAATTGAACTGTCTCTTTGTGACAGTGGTATATTTATGTCCCACATTACAATTTTATTAATGCTTATTTGATTTTCCTACCCATTAATGTTTGTTTTATATAGTTGGGTTTTATATAGTTGGATGTTTGATGCATATATATTTATGATCATTATCTCTTCCTCTTGGATTGTTCCCTTAATAAGTAAGTAGTGACCTTCTTTGTCTCTTCTGATTAATTTTGGCTTGAAATCCACTTTGGAGAATAGCTACTCTGCTTTTCTCTGGGTTCCTGTCACATGGAGTTTTGTTTTCTATCCTTTGATTTTCAGTCTATGAATTTCTTTTTGAGTTAAATGTGTTTCTCATATGCAGCATATTGTTGGCTCTTGTTTCTTGATCCATTACACCACTTTGTTTCTTTTGATTGGTGAGTTTTGAGGCCATTCACATTTATGATTGTAACTGATAGGTATTGACTTATCCTTGTCATACTATTTTCCTGTTGTTGGTTCTTTTACTTTTCCCTCTGTTTAATTGCTTGCCTTGCTTGGCAGAGTCATTCTATTGGGATTCATATAATTGTGGTCTTTGCTATTTATTTCTAGAATATTCTTCAGAACTTTTTGGAGTGCTGGTTTTGTGGTCTTGAATTTCTTCAGGTGTTCTTTATCATGGTAGGATCTTATTTCTCCATCAATTTTGAAAGACAGTTTTGTGGAGTACATCAACCTGGGTTGGAGGTTATTTTCTTTTAGGGCTTGTATTACTTCACTCCAAACTCTCCTGAACTTAAGGGTTTGTGTTGAGAAGTCTTCTGTGATTCTGATGGACTTTCCTTTATAGGTTATTTGTTTCTTTTCTCTGACAGCTTTTAGTATTTTGTTCTTGTGTTGAATTTCTGGAATCTTGACCGTTATATGTCTAGGTGTAGATTTTTTCTGATCCTGACTAATTAGAGTTCTGTATACCTCACTTATCTGTATGTCAAATTACTTTTCCATGCTTGATGAGTTTTCTGCCATTACTTCTGTGAACAGGTTTTTATGCTATCTTCTGATTTTTCATTGATTCTAATCAATCTGTGTTATTTTTCTTTGCATCATCTAGCAGCTGTTGGATTGATTTTTCATGATCTCTTACTATTTTTAAGAACTATTTCATTTGATCACTAATCACAAACTGTCTTCTAGATCTGATATTCTGTCCTCACATTAGCTGATTCTGCTGCATATACTTTCAATAGAATTTTTTTTTTTTTCTGGTGCCGGGGATCAAACTCAGGGACTTGTGCTTGCCAGGCAAGCACTCTAACCACTGAGCTAAATCCCCAACCCCTCAATAGAACTTTTAATCTCCTGGATATCTGTTTGAATCTGTTTCATGGAATACAGTTCTTTCCTATGTTGGGCATTCATGGTTTCTATCACTTTCCTAAACTCCTCTATTTTTTGTCTGTTTCTATTCTCGATTCACTAACCATGTTCTTTACTATGGTCATCTCTTTAGTTATATGTGAAATTATTTCTGATTTTTTTTCCTAGAGACTCATTCATCTGCTTTGTTACTTCCACTGCTACTATTTCAGAAAGTCCAGCTGGGTGGTTTTTGATTTCTTCCATCCCAGTGCACCCTGGACTTGGCTGAGTCAAGGTAGAGATCTGGGGTTGAATCTTGTTTCTGTATCTTTTCATTTTCCCTTTTTAAAAATTTGTTTTCTCCATCAATGCTTGTAAATAGCTTATAGTAGTAGCTTTTTTTTTAAGGGTAGAAAATTTATTGGGAGAGAGAGAAAGAGAGCTCCTGAGAGATAGGAGGCAACCCAAGTGGGTTGCCAATGAGCTCACTTTTCAGGGGAAGTTTTATAAAGCAAACTCATGAGGCAGGTACAACGTATGTCAAAATGATGATTAACAAAAAATATTACATGTGTAGTCACTTAGGTAATATTGATTCAATGTGGAAGAAGATCACATAACAAATGAACATGGAAAGAATAAAGGCATTCCGGGATGGGGTGAATCTGGAGGTCTTTGTCACCCACCTGCGTGACCCAGACTTTATCAGATCAGATGAGTGTAATTTTCAGTTCATTGTTTATCCCTCAGCCTTATCTTGAGTCCCGACCTTCAATGGATGCGCCTCTAGCCATAGTTGTAGTGTATTCTCCTCTTGTGTATTGACTCCATTGAGGGCCCAGCCCTGTCTGACTGCCTATAATATTTCTACCTTACTTGCCTGTCTATAATATGCCCCCTCTGAAGAGGCATCCCTAACTACTGTTAGAGAAGAATGGGTGAAGTTTCTATCTAACTGCTTCAAGCTGAGACGGGTTGGTGTCAGGGAGACTGGAGTCAGTGACTTCTGGAGAGCTCATCTGATGGGCCTTGAGTAGAAGTCGTATTGTAGTCTAGCAGTTCTGAACTGCCTTCACAAGTCAATCTAGTGGGTCCCAGTGAAAGGAGTAGTAGCTTTATTACTAGTATTGAGATCTCTTTAATAAATGACAACTTTTCAGAAAATTAATTAATTAATTTTGTGGTGCAGGGGATCAAACTCACGACATTGATGCAGTAAGCAAGTACCACAGAGCTGTACCTCTAGTCCCAATTTTATTTTAACTTAAAATTATTATTAATTCATGTGATATTTTGATACATGTATCTACTGTTCAATTATCAAAAAAGACTAATCCACATATCCATTACCTCAAATATGTATTTCTTTCTCTGTGGTGAGAATAAAGTCTCTTCTTTTAGCTATTTTGAAATAGTCAATGTATTATCTATAGTCACAATTCTGTGCAATAGAACCTGGATAACTAAAACTCTGTACCTTTGACTATTAGCCCCCCTTTCTCCACCCAGCACCCTTCAACCTCTGCTAACATCATTCTACTCTATATGTCTATGTACTCGACCTTTTAAAAATATTCCATATGACTTGATATTTTTTCTCGTTTTTAAGGAAAATTTTCTTTACCCAATATACGAAGACATAAACACTGTACATGTTACTACATTGTGTAATATTTAAATTGAGTATATACTTGTAAATTCAAATCTTTATCATTTCTTTATAGTGAAAATATTCAAGATCTTTTCTTCTGTTCTTTGACATGCATAGTAGAGTAATATTATATACAGTCACCTTTGCTCATTCCTAACTGTAACCTGGTACACACTGATCAATCTTTCCCCAGCCTGCCTCTCTTGACATGCCCCCTCCTCTGGTGGCCTTCATTCTACTCTCAACTTTATGAGGGACACTTTTCTAGATTCCACTCTGAGCCTTTTTGTGCCCAGTCTATTTATCACTTAACATACATTTTACTATGTGTCTTGGACTGAGGATGTGCCTCGGTGGTGTGTTTGCCTACCATATCGAAGGCTCTGGGCTCAGTCCTAAGCACCACAATGAAAACAAAAAGAATATGTGTATTGAAACAAAATGAATAACATATTTATAAAAGATACGATGTCTTAGGTTTACATAAAATAATTCTGAGAGAAAAAGAGAGGAGGGAATAAGAAGGCGAGGGCAGCAATGTAGCAGAGCTGACTGTAAGTATTTGTAGTCAGAGCTGAGTGATGAATATGGGACTTTCTGTGTTTTCTCTTTTTCCCCACATCGCTATGTAAATCTTCACATAAACATCATTGTGCATATGTATAATTATTTCCTTTTTATTTTGAAAATATTGTATTACAAAACATACACATATACCAAAAACTGCACAAAACAAAAATATTTATCATAAAGCATACATCTGTCAGTAAACAGTGGTATTTCTCTTCTTGCTTTCCTACAGGGTTAATGACTTACATTAATCTCTTTTCAGAAATAATTTTTTACTTAGTTTTTCTATTTCATTTATTTCTACCTTTACATTTATTGCTGTATTTCTATTCTATGTGAGATACCATTTTTCCAAAACATTTGTGGAAGAGCTGGGAGAAGGCTGGGGATCAAACTGAGGGCCTTGTTCATGCTAGCCAAACACTCTACCACTGAGCTATATCCTCTGCCCCAAAACTAGCTGCTTTTGTTTGATTTTTTTTTTTTTTTTGAGGGGAGTGATTTTGGGAGACAGAGTGTTGTTATATAGCCCAAGTCAACCTTCAGCACACTGTATAGTCTATGCTAAACTCACGACCCTCCTGCCACTGCCTCCTGAGTGCTGGGATTGTAGGCATACACGCCATGCTCAGGGATAGAGAGCAACTTACCTTTTCAAAGTGAATCCTTGGGAAACAAAATTTATTTTATTTAAATTTATCTTTTTTCCCTTCTCTGTGCCAAAGATTAAACCTAAGACCTCAAATGTACTAAAGTGCTCGCTCTACCACTGAACCATACCCACATTCCAGAAAACTGAATTTACATCCTCTTTCTCATTTAAATGAACAATTTAAGATTATAAATTTTCCTGCAATTTGTGCTTTAGCTTCACCCATGTGACCTTTGAATGCTCCCCTTGATTATTAATGACACAGTGTTTCCAGGCAAGGCATTTGCTCTCTTTTCTTCTATTTGCCCTGAAACCTTGCTCACCTGGCCAACCACTATACATTTCTTCACTTCTTTGCAATGACTGTTTCTACATAGTGAAAGCAAGTTACAATGTCGTCATGAAATGTAGTTGGTCACTTTATTGTGCCTTGATTCCTTTTTTTTTTTCTTTATATCCTTTAGTTTTACAATGAATGCAGCAACTATTAGCCCCATGCTTGTGTTAGTCAGCCGTCCCATTCCTGGGACACAATATGTGATACCCACAACTTAAAGGAGATGAATTTCAATTTGGCTCAGTTTCAGGGGGTTTGGTCCATGGCCAGCAGGATCCAAGGGAGAAACTTCATGGCAAAAATGCTCCATTATATTCATGATGGTCACGAAGCAGAACAGGGAAAGTGCAAGAAAGGAACAGGTCAAGGATCATATTTGGTACTCAAGGTCATTTCTCCATGACCCACCTGGATGCTTGAAGAAGTGTACTATACTTTTATTTTATTGTTTTCATTTTTTGAGACAGGGTCTCACTATGTAGTTCAGGTTGGCCTTGAACTTACCATGTAGCCCAGGCTAACATTGAACTTGTGGCAATCCTTCTGCCTCAGCCTCCCTACAGCTAGGATAACAGATGCGTGTCACTACTCCTAGTAGGTGAAGTATACTTTACTAATGCCCTGGGCATTTCTTTAGCCAATCAAGTTGAGACAATTAAGCTTAACTATGGCACAACAGCATATCCTGTGGTTTATTAGGTAATTCTGTTCCACTTCTCATTTAGGTGTGTGTGTGTGTGTGTGTGTGTGTGTGTGTGTGTGTGTGTGTGTAAGGCCCATTTTTAAAAATAATTAAAACTGCAATGCCAAGGATAGATACCAGCACACTGTGGAAATGCACATCTATATTCCCAGCGCTCTGGGAGGCTGAGGCAAGAAATGGAAAATTCAAGACCCACTTGGGCAACTTAGTGACTTAGGAAGATCTTGTCTCAAAAAAACCTTTGGAGATGTATCTCTGTGCTTTCTATGCCACACCTCCCAGAGCCTAGGAAGACAATCTATATTTTGTCACTAAGGAAAAGTTCATTGGAGTTTTCCAATCTTTGTGGAAAGTTTTACTTTTATTACCTTACTTATTTATGTACTTTTTTAGGGAGGGATTTCACTGTGCTGTCTGGGCTGGCCATGAACTCCTGGGCCTACTAAGTAGCTGTGCCTACAGCTGTGTACAAATGCACCCAGTGGCATTTTATTTTATTGGAGATACATCAAGATAATAAAACTTTTGTGGGCCTAGACATTGGCCAAGAAGAATGTGCTCTGACAACCTATCGTTATGTTGTACTTTGAGTGTTGTCTGATCATTCCAAGTCACAAGAGCACTCCACAAGGTAAGAGTGAACCATCCTTGAAGTTGGTGAGGAACACCAATCTTCTGTGTTCTGCAGCTGTGACCCATAGACCTGCTCCACTGTGTGCTATCTGTCCTGCGTTCAAACACATTGCAACTTTATTACTTTACTGTGGTACAGCAATTGGAAGACAGCACACAGATTCAATTTACTTCTTGTTGGATTAAAACCTATGCTAACTTAAATTTAAAAAGAGAGATTGTTAAAAAAAAAAAAACCCAAAGGCCTTTAAATTACTATTTTGCACAGAAACCAACATTTTATCTGGAGTTATTTTTAGATATAAAATGTGAATTCTGGCAAAGAGTTACACAGGTGTTAGTAAATCCAAACTCTGAAAGCCAAAATCCAAAATTGTCTCAGCAGAGACATAACACAAGTAGAAAATTCTCTTTATTTCATGTGCAAAATTATTCAGAAATTTTGTAAAAATTTACCTTCAGCATACATGTATATGAATGTTCATATTGATGTAAAATCACAAGATAGCAAAGTGCACAAATCCTAAGTGCATACAGGATATTTCAGGTAATTACCAAAGAGAACATTTCCAGCCTACAGCTTTATGTGCATCCCCCAATCACTAATCCTCTCACCCTCAAAAGAAACCACTAGAGTGATTTCTCAAATTGTGTGTTATTGTGCCTGTTTTTAACTTTATGTAAGTGGCATCACATAATAAATGTTCTTTTGTGCTTCACATTTGTTCAGGAGATTTTTGCATGTTGTTACTTGGTACAATCATCCACCGATCTTCAAATGCTGTATAGTATTTGCATGAAGATATCATAATTTATTAATCCATCTTATAATGTATGTCTGTTTGATTGTTTCCAGATTTTAGCTATTATGAATAATCCTGTTAAGAATACAGTGGTGCCTCACTTTACGAACTCAATTCTCTCCACGATTCTGTTCACAAACCAAACTGATGAGAACCAAATAAAATTTCCCCATGAGGTCGACATTGAACCTAACTATTGAATTTGATTAAGTTGTCATCCAACTAGGTTTGCGACTAGAATTGTGGGAAGAATCAAGCTCATATTTTTGGACATGTCTTTTGGGGCACATGAGTGTGCATTTATACTTCATACCTGGTATTGAAAATCCAGCTTTATAGTGTATGTGCTTGCCCAATCTTAGTGGATAATGTTAAGCAACTCTCCAAAGTGGTTACACCAATTTATATTCCCATGAACAAAGAAGAATACCAATTGTTCTGTGTCCTTGCCAATGCTTGGGAAGGCTAGTCCTTTGCTTTTCATCATTCTCATGGATATAAGATAACCTCTCATTGTGGTTCAATGCATGTTTCCCTGAAGACTAATACCACAGAGCTGAATGCTATTTGATAATATGTATTTATTTATTTATATCCCTGTTCATGAGGCAAATTGTACAGGACTTCAACTTCTTCTAAGTTTCATTCCGGCTTTGTATCACAGTTTGACCTCATAAAAATATTGGGAAGCAATTTTTTTTTCAATATTGGGGATTGATTGCACGGATTTCACACTGAATTACATCCTCAGCCTTTTCAAGAATCTTTTATTATAAGACAGGGTCTTACTAACTTAATAAGTTGCCCAGGCTGGGCTTGAACTTCTAGTGATCCTCCTGTCTCAGCCCCCAGAGTTCTAGAATTACAGGTATATGCCACCATGTCTGGTGAAGCAATTGTTTATTCTCTGGAAGAGACTAAAATACTTATGTTTTCCTAAATGTTTATGTTTTCCTAAATGTTTATGTTTTCCTAAAATATTTGGTAGAATTTAGGCCTAGAATTTTTGCAGTTGGTTTTAATTATAGATTCAGTTGTGTCAATAGCAATGTATTCAATATTTATCTTTTTAATATATCAGTTATGGAAAGCACATTTTTCTAGGAACTTGTCACATAATAATCAAATTTTGGCATATAATTCTTCACATAACTGTCAAATTTTGGCATATAAATTTTATAATGTTCTCTTATGATATTTTAATGCTTACTCTTTCTCATTCTTAACATCAATTCTTTGTACCTTTTCTTCTCTTCGTGATCAATCCTGTTGGAGGTACATGATGTTTATTTTTCTTCTCACCACTTTTGACTTGACTTTTTCTATTGGATGTTTTAAAATTGTTTCTCCTTTTTAATTTTTTTTTACTTTCTTTGTTTTTAGTTTACCCTCCTTTTTATAATTTCTTGATTTTCAGGATATTTTTCTGTATTTAGATAATTTTAAAGTTCTCAGAGCATAGTTTTGGCTGTCTGCCAAAATATAGATGTGGCATATTTTTGTTTAATCATTCAAAATATCCTTTTATGGTTTCTTCTTTGGCTTACGAATTATTTAAAAGTGTTTTGTTGTTGTTTGGCTTTGGTTTTTAGTATTTTGTCTTGTTTTCAATACTGGGGATTGAATCTAGGGCCTTCACACTGAGTTGCAGTCCATTCCCTTTTTGTATTTTGAGACAGGTTTTACTAAGTCACTCAATTGCCCAGGTTGGCTGGAACTTGCCATCTCCCTGTCTCAGCCTCCTCAAGGGCTGGGGGATTACAGGCATGGGTCACCATGTCCAGGCTACAAGTATATTTTTAAATTTCCATATATTCTTTTTAGGTGAGATAACAATTGGAGATTATTTCCCTTCTGGTTCTCACAATTTGTGTATACTTGAGGTTAATTTTTTAAAGATAGTAGAAATTTAGAATGATTGCATCTTCTTTGTAAATTATGAGATGCCTCTTTTTATCTTCACGTAAAAGCTTACTTTATCTGACATGAATATGGCTACATGGCTTTCTTTTGGTTAGTGTTTTTATGTTTATATGGCCTCTCTTTATCCATCCTTTCAGACTTTCTAGATCCTTGGTTTTGATGTGGATCTCTTTGGGCAGCACATAGGAAAGTTATCTTTAGTGCCTCTGAGTGGTTGTAAGACCAGGTTTTGCCTTTGTTAATCTTGTAACTGTATAAAGAGAAAAATTAAACCACTTCTTAATGCAATCACCATTAGAAGAGGTACAGACCTAGAATAGACACTTCTGTCTAGGGGTAAAAATGGATTTTCTAAATGACTATCTGCATAATGAAAGTAAATCAAGGTAGCGATATGGCTTATTAAAAAATAAGTGAAACTGAAAGTACCACAGGAGCCACTGAACTGAAAGACCTGAGTAGTTGCTGCAGAACAACAGAACACTATGCATCTGACCCATGGTAGGTGGGGGTTCAGTAAGATATTCTTACATGGACTCAGACATGTAGACATCCACAAGCTTAGTGAAGAAGAGTGCCAGGTAAGAACTTGCATTCCAACAGAGGAAAGGTTTTGGAAAATTGCTTTTTCTGTGGCTTTGGGAGAAAAACAATAACAACTGTACTGAAAAAAGAGGATAACGATGGGAAGGGGAAGAAGGAAGAGGAAGAGGAGGCGCAAGAGGAGGAGAAAAGGAACGGGGGGGACCAGTAGCTATAAGAAGCACAGTTTATTGTGGAAATAAGCCACACGACTGCCTTGAAGTTTAGATCAACTTTACACTATCTACTGATGAGAAAAAAATCCAAAATAACAAAAAATTAAGTTAGCGTAAACACAGCCCGGTAAACCCAACACACATAGGGGAGGAAAGCAAATCCTCATTTGTAAATGGCATCCTCAATTATAGCCTGCAGGAGTTAACTAGATAAATACACAATTACTCAACCCAAGTAAATAAGACACCATGAAAGAGATATTCATTGGGAGAAGAGGTAGACTTATCAGAAACAGATATTACACTATCCAGACAACTATATAAAATAACAGTGCAGGCATTACTATACACTCGGAATACAAAAATCATGTAGGAAGATATGTATTCAAATGTTAAGATGAAAAGTCAGAAAAGAACAAGAGACTAGCAAAATGACAAAGAACATTTAACAAGTAAAGATATGGGGTCATCATGGCTGGACTCAATCATCCCTTTACAAATGCCTAAAAACATGAACAAATAGTTTGCAGAAACATTGTCCCCAAGAGAAGAAAAACCTGGAAAGTGAACCCAACATTCATCCCTAATTTCTGAAGAGAAGTGGAACTCAAATGATTCCCTGCTATGAGGAGACAAATATCAGGGTCAGGAAGCATAAGACAGATGGACTTTTTGAGGTAAAATACTAGGCAGAAGGGACAGTGTGACATAATAATTGCAGAAATCTTCACAGACAGCCCCAAGACTGTTCATGAATAGAAAGTTAATTTCCTTTATAGAAGGAAATTTCAGGAAACTGAGTAAAGAATAAGCAGAGAGCTATATGGTGAATGGTTCCCCAAGCTGGGAGACATTCCAGTGCTGAATCCCTGTTGAACACCTAGAATAGCCAAAGGAGTCATCAAAGGGAACATACCTTTGCAGTGGACTGACCTAGTTCTGGAGTAAAGCTAAGCTAAACCTACCAGAAGGATGCTTTAGAACAACCTCAGAAACAACGTGTTAATATTGATTAATTTAAATTCCTGTCACCAAGAGAATACAACATTCTTTAAAGGAACACAACCAAATGCAGACACTCAACAAGAGGAAATTTTGGGGGGTGTAATATACAAGACTAAAGATTGGCAGACATGACAAGAAGCAGAAAACTGTGAGCCACATTCAGAAGAAAAACCAGCAGAACAACCTAAATAAAATCAGAAGGTTTAGCAGAGAAGGACTTTAATATAGGCATTACAAATATGGTTTTAGATTTAAATTAAAATATGAAAATGCAAAAAGACATAAAACATAAAAAGAGGAATTTTTCACAGATGAAAAATGCAATGTCTAAAGATACACTGGGTAAGGTCAGTAGCCCCCTGCACACTGCAGATGACCAGTATATTTCTGTGAAGACAGAAATGAAAAGTATCCAAAATCAAGCCCAGAGAAAAACAGGTTAACCAAACTTCAATAACCAACAGAGGCATGGAAAAAGAAGAGGGGGAGGTAGAAAATTCGATTTGAAGGAATTATGGATAAAAATTTGATGAAAACTAAGCCAACATACCCAAGGCACAAAAAACTTCAATATGAATAGAAAAAAAAAATCAATGTATATGTAATTGAAATGTTGAAAACTGGTGATAAGGAGAAAATCATAAAATTAGACACAGGACAGATGGGGTAAAAGTGTTTGCCTAGCAAGTGCAAGGGCCTGAGTTAAAAAAACAAAAAAAGACTCAGACACAGGAAAAAGACATATACAGATAAATAAAGGAGACAACAGCAGTCTTGTTATTAGAAACATGTCAGGAGATAGTGGTATGGAGCTGTAAAATAGAGACAAAAATATCTGTCAGTCTAGAATTCTACACTAAGGAAACAATATATCTTTCAAAAATGAAGATAAGAACTTTTTCAGAGAAACAAAAGGTTATAGAATTTATTACAAATGACCTGTGATATAAGAATGATAAAGCAATTTCTACAAGCAGAATTAAAATGATACCCAAAGGAAAGCTTTTCCCATTTTGAAAGTCCATTTAAGAAATCATTGATCATTACAGTAGAAGATAATTGATGAATGTAGAAGTTGATACGTGTGACAACAGCAAATAGGACCAGAAAGAAAAATAAAAGTACATCACTGTAAGATTCATACACTACACTACATAATAGAATTTGTATACTACAGTATATACTATACTATTCATATATATACTCTACATATTTAAATCTAAGAGCATATTATAATAGCTACTTTAAAGCTCTTGTCTGTTAGTTCCAGCATACCATACATAAAATGGTGCAATGTTAATTAAGGGTAGACTATAGGATGTCTATTTTAAACCCAAGTCACCTTCAAATGAAAAAGATATAACTAATCAGCTGATAATGGAGATAAAATGGATTCCAAAAATGTTTTAAATCTTTTGAAAGTCTCAGTTGCCTGTATTTTCCAAGTTATATAAATGAGGCTAAGTATAGAAAAGCATAGACTATGGTGCGCTGCAGAGCCCAGGCCCAGAATAATTGCATGGGGGTTAAGCAAGAGGTGGGGATTTGTACCTGTATTACTGAATCTGTGTGTGTGCATGTGTATGTGTATGTGTGTGTGCGCATGTTCGTGTGCATACATGTGCATGCACGGGTGCATTTTAAAGAAAATGAAGAAATCTAGATATAGTCATTCATCCGTACATTTATGTGAAACTCTTCTTAAACACTCTCTTTTAAAATAATGTCAGCGAATTCCAGCATGTTCATCAGCTGGGCGTGGTGACACACACCCATGATCCTCGTGCTCAGGGCAGATGAGGCTGGGGTGTGGTACAGTGCCTCTAGGTTTCATCCCCAGCAATGAAAAAGTCTGTCATCTATATGTAGGCTTCTCAAATTTCTGACTAACTTGAAAGCTTAGATATAAATAACAAGAAAAAATAAAAGAAACAAATTGCAACATAAAAACATCATCCATAGTGTACTTTTTCTAAACAGAGCTTAGTATTCCTTGTACCTTCCTCCCTTTGTTTCAACTCTTCCCGTTGCCTTTTCTCTTATTTTCTGTCCAAGTCATATTTTCAGGGTCTAAATCAACTGCCATCTTTTCATGGAATTTTCCCAATTCTTCCAGTCAGACTTGACCTTTCTTTTTAAGAACTGAACCCTTCTTTTTTCCGTTTGGGAAAAACACACGTGCTTCGAATACATGCGAATCAATAATTACTCCTTTATCAATTTGTGATTGCATTAATGAAGTAACTCATTTACTAAATTCCTGCAATGGGCTGCTCGTGTGTTGTGCTTGTGCTGTCCATGTTCGCTTTTAGCTTACATTTCTTCCTCTCAACACTTTCTCTCTGGATAGATGCCAGCGGGGTTCTTCTCCAGCGTCATGTTCTTCTCAAGACACCAAAACTGTTTCTTCAGTGGCTCCCTAAATCTTGCAGGAGGAAATCAATCTCTCGATTCCACGTTTCCCGTTGTCTCCTGTCTGGCCTCCCACACCTGGCTCATCTTATCTCTTGCTATGTTTACTTTGTACTTGATTTCTTCATAAATACAAAACTACATCAGGTCCATGAGCGTGTTTCATTCTGAACATGTGGACTCTCAGCTTGGAGCATCTTTCCTTTGGCGGCTCACCTTAGCCAAGCTCCCCTTCCTCAGGGGATACTGCACTTTTGTTTTCTTTATTGAGATGTAACTGGCAAGTCAAATGTTCGCCTTGATAAATATATCTATATGTAACATGGTGTAGTGATCACAATTGAGCTCATTGCATGAGAGTTACTATCTTTTTTGTATGTGTAATGAGGACTCCTAAAATCCACCCTCTTGGAAAACTTCAGGTTTATAATATAGTATTGTTAACTGGAGTCACAGTGCAGTATGTTGCTCTCCAGAACTTACACATTCTGCAGGACTGAAATTTTGTATTCTTTGACCAACATCTCTTTCCCCTCTGACTCCAACTCCCAGAAACTACCATATTGAAAGCTACCAAGCTGCACCTGTCCCCACTGCTGAGCACATATCTAAAGGAAATAAAATCTCTATCTGGAAGAGATACTAGCATTCCCATGTTCACTTTAGCATTTTTCATAATATTCAAGCTACGGAAGCAATCTGAACTTCTGTTGATAGATGAAAGGATAAAGAAAGTGCTGTGTTTGCAACAGAATATGATTTAGCCTTAACAAAGCAGGAAGTTCTGCCATTTGGAATAACATGCATGTGCTGGACGATTCTGTGCTAAGTGAAATAAACCAAGCGCCAGAAGACAGACAACACATAGTTTCACTAACATGTGATACTGCTTTCATGCTTCAGGGGCCTCTGCTGCCCCCACCACACAGACACGGCCATCCTGCCAGTCTCTGTTTTAGATGCAATGGGAGCTCTGGGTCTAGCGGAGTACAGAGCCAGTTTTCCAGCCATTGCCCAGTCTCCCCAAGCCCAGCTGTTTTAGCCTTTCAGGCTGGAAACCAAATGATCAAGACTGGTCCAGCACAGGGGTTTTGTGGAACTGTGGTGCCCTCTACTGTTTCCCAGAGTTATGACTACGTTGCTTAATTTCATTCAATAAAAGGAAAAATGCTAATGGAGCAAATGGGAATTCCGCTGCTAGACCATGATCTCTCAGCCACAAACAGGGAATTCCTCATGAAAGCAGCAATGACGGAAGCGGTAATAAGCACTGTTTTAGCAATGTGAGTTTCTACAAGGTTCTGAACTGCCTTGTTTTTCGTCCACTCAGATGAACAGTCCATCTACCATGAGGTTGTGTTATATGTTACATAAACATTACGAGGAGACCCTGGGATACCATTTTATCACAGGGAGGAGAAGAGTGTTTAAGCAACATGTTTAAATACAGTTTTAAAGAATGGAACTAATGGAGGGGAAAGGAGGAAGACATAAAAAGAATTAAGATGTGTTAGGTACATATACCAACTCCTCAGAAGGAATGTAACCATTATGTACGGCAAACATGGACTAATAAAAATAAAAACTTCCGTAAGTTTCATTTGTAAAATAAAATGTGCTGACATGAAGCTGATAGAAAATGAATCAAAAAAATTTAAGCAATCCATCAAAAGGACATATTCGCTTGTCAGTTAATATTTCCCCCATTAAATATTAACATCCGTAACTCTAGTGAAAGCAAAAGAAATTTCTTGTTCCTTTTTTTCAAAAATGTGCAGAATGACTTTGTATGACAATCTGTAAACCTTTAAGTTCACTATTTGAACCTCTCCATTTGCATTGCATTGTTTAATCCAAAAAGAAGGTCACCTGTATTTGGTACCTCTAAATCTGAATTCCAGAACCCAGTGGGTGAAAGGGATGTTAAAATGATTGTAAAATCATACCATTTAAAAAATGTTAATGGTTTTGACTGTTGTGCTAGCTTTGCATCACTGTGATAAAATACCTGAAATCAACAACTTGTAAGGACAGTTTGGGAGGTGACTTAGTCCCGCTGCCACCAGGCCAGTGGTGCGCTGCAGTGCGTGGTCTGCTCAGCTCACAGCAGCCCGGAAGTAAAAAGAAAGAGAAAGGGATGGGGTCCCAGCGTTGCCTTGGATGCACACCCCAGTGATCACTACCCCCCTGCAGGTTCCCCACCTGCAATATTCCCGAAGTATAGAAACTGCGAAAGAGCTCTATCTCACTGATACATCTTTTGAGAAATCAGATAGTAAAGAAATGCGTCAATATCATTCTAGAATTAGAAAAGCATTTCACACAAGCATCTTATTTACAGTTCATAAAGAGCCACTAGAATCTGACTTAATAGTGAGGCAAAATGTATAACCAGAGTAACAGTTTCTGTGTATTTTTAGCGCGTGCACACACACACACACACACAATCTTTAGGTCACGTTCCTAGAATATATTACAATTTCTTATTTTGAGAAAAATCTCGAAATTCCCGGAATGTGCCAAAATACCAGTAGGTAGCTTCGATTTGGAATACCGTGTATTAGACATAACTGGAAAATAGAGGGGCTTTATACTCTGGAAGAGTAAAGCTCTTTTCTAGAGGAGACTCGGAAATTCGGCTTCCCTCACAGTTACTGTTAAAAGACACTATAAACAATGCAGTCTCCCAAAAGGTGTGGGGCAATAATACAAATACCAGGTTCTCGAGAACGTTTTCACCGGGTGTTCTCACCGACAAGAAGCAGCCACGTCACGTGAGCCACACCACAATACTGAAATGAAGGGATGTTTTGCTTTAGTATCCGTTTTACTAGAGTTATTTGAAGGAGACCCTGTTTCTACCCAGTTGTCTTTAGTGTCCCCTCACCTCTGGGAAGGACACCATTGATGGAGGAGACAGGCACCATGACAATATAAAACTCTGTGTACATTCGGGTAGCTGGAGGGAGCGTCCGAGATTGTGGCCCCAGCCTGGACCCCACGCCCACTTCCAGATCTGCAAACCCCACTGGCCTCGGGCCTCCAATGACACCATGCCTTCTCATCAAAAAACAGAATTTCAGAAAACCCCGATTACATGCTACCGTTAGGTAAGGGCTCCATTCTGATCTCTAGCTCTACTCTGGCTTTCCCTTTCAAAGCAATGGTTTGGTTGCCACCCATGAATTAAACAGAAAGATTTTTCGCATATCTGCTTCTTTCTGAGGACTAGGACACGCAGGAGTGCCGCGAGGACCGAGGGGCTGAGGGCAGGTTGGGGAGGCGCTCGGCTGCCCTGGGAGAGGCTAGCTCTCCAAGCCAGGCCTGCGTCGTTGTCGTCACGGGCTGTTGCCTGGCACGCGACCTTTCCCTATCCACCCAGATCTGCCCAAAACGGGGACTCGTGGTGACCCCAGAGCGCACCGAGAATGCGTCTAGGGCCCTCCAAAAACTTCAGCAGCAGCACCGTCCATCCCGAGGCAGGCCAAGCCGCCGGCCCCGCGCCCTCCCCCTGCGCCGAGCCGCGCCGCGGGCGCGTTTGGTGAGAGTCTGGCGGCCTCTACCGGAGCGCCTCTGCAGAGGTACGTCCCCGCGCGGAGACGCCATGTGGCGCCCGGGCGAGGTGAGAGCCAGCGCGTTGCGCCGGGCTCCGGGGTCCGCAGCAGGGCGGCGCGGAGGGCGCAGCGGAGCCGCAGGGCAGGGGCGCGGCCCGACCGCCCCACCCGGCGCTGCAAGTTGGCGCCCGCGGCGTGGGGCGGTGACGCGGGCGGGCGCGGAGAGGAGGAGGCGCCTCGCCGACGGCTCGGCCGGGCTAGGCGCGGGGGATCTCGCCGGCTCCACGCTGCTCGGGCGCCCGCGCCCGGGGCGTACGACCGGGACTGAGGTGGCGAGCAGGCGGGGCGCAGCGGGCAGCTGCGGCGCAAACTTTCCCCGGCGACTGCGGGAGCGGCCATCGCGGAGGGCAAGGCGTCCTGGAGCGCAGCCCTGCCGGACAGGGCGCGGGGCGGATGCCCGCGGTCCCGGTAGGAGTCGGGCGGGGACCTCTGCCGCCGCCGCGCGGGAGCTGGGCGACGTCGCCCCCCCACCCCCGGAGGATCAGTGCCTGCGCGGGGTCCCGGCGGCGCTCTCGGGTGGGCGCGGGCCCGCAGGGGTGTCGCGCGCGTCTCGCGCGGGCTGCTCGAGGCCAGCGACTCGGAGGCGCCGCTGCACGGCGCGCTTGCAGCCGCGGAGCAGGCGCCACCCGGCGGGCAGGGGCTTCGAACCGGCGCGGCGAGAACGGTGTGGCGTGGGGGCTGCGGGAGGGCGGAGGCCGGGGTCCGCGCGCTGCGGGCCGGGCAGGTGCCGGGCTGGGCTGCGGCTCCGCAGTGCCACTCGCGCCCCACCTGCCTGGCGCCGGCCCTGGACTCCGAGCCGCAGCGCGGTCCCGGGACCGTAGGCGCGCGGCTGGCCCTGGGGGTCACGGCTCGGCTGGGGGGGTGAGGGGGGCTTCGGGTTCCGGCACGCAGCACCGCGTGCTCGCCACCCGGGTCGGGCGACAAGCCCGGAAAGCTCCCCGGCGACCACCGTTTGGCAGGCACCTTGCCCTCCTCGGGAGTTGCAGAGGGCCCTCGCTTGTGAGGGGGAAGTACCTGTTGTGTGCTTCCCCATTCTGGAGTTTTGGGGGGTGTCTCTGGAAAAATGTTCCTTTGCGAACTCCCGGTTGTTCGTGTGTCAGGAGCACCTATTTGCGTTGTGCGCATGTTGAGAAATACGTGCCCTCTCTCTCCCCGAGGTTGGAGCCCAGGGCCAGTGTCTGCTTGAGTTTCAGATGCATTAATTAGGGCCCAGCGCAAAATTGAGAGACTTCTGCAAGTGCGGTGATTAAATCATTTAGTCCTGGGTGCAGGGTGTGGAGAAAATGCTGAGCTTGTCTTAGAGGCAGCCCTTCTGTTGTCGTGACCCCGCGGAAGACTTACTTGTTAAATGTGCCTTTCCCCCCTCTTTCCACATGCTTTCTCTCAGCACCTTGCAGCACAAGGAGTAGCGTGTTGGCTTTGAACGCGTGGCAAATATTTCAGAAAGGTAAATTTATTCCACTTGTGGATTTGACAGATACGAAATAGAGTTGCTCAGATAACGTTGGGCATTTATTTTAATAATTAGACTAATGGGTCATATAAGAACGTGCTAAAAGGTAAAATAGTGTTTGAGACCTGGAAAAAAAAAATCAGATTCTGCACTCTGAGTACATGTAAAATTAAGCCATACTGTAACTTTCTTTACAGCCTGCCTTACTGCGCAGGCAAGGCAGTAGAAAACACCTGGCTTGTGTCTGTGCTGGGCAGTGACAGCCGGGTTCCTTTTCTTCGTTAACTGTCACATGTCTAGCCGTATGACTTCATTCCAGTGTAGACACGAAAACGTTCGGGTTCATATGCTTTCCCCTTTTGTGTGCTTTCCAGCTTCAAGATTAAGTTGGAGAGAAGAACAGTGATTCTTCCAAAATTCATCTGCTTCGACTATTATTCTTACTGGGAATGGACAATGGAATGTTCTCTAGCTTTATCATGATCAAAAACCTCCTTCTCTTTTGTATTTCCATGAACTTATCCAGTCACTTTGGGTAAGTTAGCCTCTGTGCTTTTATTTTACAATTTAGGGGCACTGGTGCCTTTGTGAAACCTTGTAGAGCAAACCGTCAATTCAGCGAGCCCTTGCTTGCACCCTGTGCAGATCCACACACTCCAGTTTGTTGTAAATAAGTGATGTTGTCTTGCTTCTGGACCACACTCTCTTCTTGAGTGAGGCTGCTTCTGGCGTGGGGTCGCTGGTGTGAGTTGGGGAAAAGATGCAATGATGTTTTCAGAATTAGGTGTGGAATACCAGTCAGAGTAAGCCGCATTTCCTTCTATGTGGGTTAAAACAAACTTCACAAGTTCTCTTGCATGAAGAGCATCTGCTGCTTGGTACACAAGGTGGTGTGCAGCATTCTGATTGCCTTTCTTGGTTCTGTCATATGATGAATTTGCCTTTAAAGCCAGGTGCATGCTATGCATATGGCATTGAAAAAGACTAAACAGCCAAGGGTTGTGGAACTGTCCAGCTAAGTACTAGTGCAGAGACCAACTACACACATCCAAGGATCTGAGAGACACCCCTGGGGTGCTGGCGTTATCATTTCCATTAACTTCTTCCATTTTGTCCTGTAGTATCCATGTGCCAGGTCTAACCTTTTTTTCTTTCTCTTGCTAAACTGGTGATAAGCAGCATTCCAGATGAATGTTCTTATGAGGCTGATGTTCCTCCTCTCCCCCCGCCCCCCACTGCCCCACACTCACTCCGGTTAATCAGAAGGATTGTAATTTGAAGCTAAGGGAATATAATTAAGAAGTTAAATTTCAAAACCTAAGTTGCCAAAGTATCAGTTCTGTAAAGACAGACCTCAGGGGTGGTACAGGGTACCCTGCTTGGGTGTAAGTCATAAAGAAATGCTTCAGCCTGATGAGACCGTTCTATCTGACAAGCAGAGATGACCCTTCCTGGGACTCAGACATTTTTTGATTTGTTGTGTGGACATTCTCTCTTTTCTGACCCTTCCAGATTTGGTAAAGGGAAGAGAGACAATGCATGGGAGTGTATGTGACATAAGACTTCCCAGACTGACTAGCCCAGGTGTGCCTAGGTACAAGCCCAAGCCCTCAAGGGGGACTTTGTCCAGCAGAACTAAGGAATGTGGGCCTGTCCCTCACCATCGTAAGCTAATCAGCCTGTGTGTTCTGACCATACTAATGCAAACAAGTGTATGGTGTGTCCCAGCCCTTGAAGCCCTCTGAGTGTTCCTTGGGACTGAGGGAACTCCCACACTTCCACGGCCTTGGTTTCTTTTTTAAATGAGGATCTTCCTTTCCAAGTTCTCTCCAGCTGTTAAATCCTTAAACTATGATATTCATAATGTTCTGAATGGAAACTATGTATATAAGTGAGATCCTACAGGATGGTCAATGTTGCAAATTAATACATTGAATAGTCC
The DNA here is from genome assembly GCA_004026905.1 of Hystrix cristata. Taxonomy (NCBI): domain Eukaryota; kingdom Metazoa; phylum Chordata; class Mammalia; order Rodentia; family Hystricidae; genus Hystrix; species Hystrix cristata. The sequence goes on along the minus strand of PVJO010012587.1, from coordinate 8,557 downwards.
ATTTATTTACTGATACATATATTTACTGATATTTTGGAAGTTAAGGATGTGCTAGTTGTGGGAACATATAGCTTCTTTATAATATTTTGGCCACCAGAGATTATTGTGAATTTATATGGAATAGGCAGGAAATTATTACACTCTGTAGTAGATACAAATCTGAACTCAGAAGTAATGGCTAAAGGGAGTGTAAACACAAGAGATAGTTAGACTTTATTTTTTACTTAATGCTATAGCTTTCTAAAGTCACATCTAGCATACAGAGGAAATTGTTAGTCTCTGGAGGAAAACACTGAGCAAGTGGTAGGAGACCCCTGACTCTTTTGAGAAAATTAATGTTGGAGCTTTAAATATTTTAGGTATACAGATTTTAGTTTTTATAGTGCAATACAGAACAGTGCTTACTAACTGCAGAAAATATGTGATTATTCAGTAAACTATATAAAAAAAGAATGTCTTTAATTCTACCAGTGGCACCCATCCTTCATACTTTGTTGTTTGCCTTTCCTTGCATTGTACATATTTTTTTGTAGAGTTGGGATCGTACTGTGCAAGGAGTTTCTTTATAATCGAATCTTTATCATCACAAACTCTTTAAACTGTGTGATTTCAAAATGGACAGAAATTATTACAATGCATGAATAGATTTTTATAATTATTTCCCTAATTTGGGATGTTTGTGTTGTTTCTGATTGCACCATTACAAATTTTCCTGTAGTGAACATACATGGGCTGCAACTTTTTAAAGCATGTGAGATTATTTCTATGAGAAGATATTCCTGTAAGTGGAATTTTACATCAGGCTCTTCGAGTGCTTTTAAACTCTTGATCCTGTGTGTCCAGCTGCTTTTGATAAAACAAGGTTTTAGTAAGATGAGAAGCCAAGTTGCACACACTGTCCAGCAGGGCGTACTATTCAACAGCCACAAAAAGCATCACAAAATATATTATTAAGTAATAATAATATCTTTCCCTCCCTTCATGTGTGAGGCTCCTCTCACTTGCACATTACCTAAACGTACATAAGAATAATTTTGTCAAAGCCTAAAGAAAGTGTCATAACATTCTTTGACTTAAACTTTGATGGAATAATAGCTATCACAATGCAGAGAACCTAATTTTATATTTATGTGTTTTAGGTGAATTCTAAGAGCAACAGTATGAGCTGAGTGCCATTAGCCCCATTTTCCAGCTGGGGAAGGTGGGATGGATCAATAGCTAACTTGGGAAGTTCACAAATCCAGTAATTGCTGGGATTCTTTACTCAGCACACTAAAAAATGTCATTCTGCCTGGTTATTTCTTATGCTTCCTTATTTGAGTACAATTGGGTTTCAATAGATCAAACCAAGATATGGGGGATGGGGTGTGTAATTTTGAAAGGTGTTTTCTGCTTCAAGATAGAATTTTTTTGTACTCTAAGATTCGGAGGAATGAAAGGTTTGAGTAAGCTCTGTTTTTTTCTCTTAAAAGGGAAGTGACAGAGGCTCCGATTTGAACAGAATTGTAGGACTGGAATAACACTGGTGGTACAATAGGCCAGAGAACTGCAGCGTTAAGGACAGTTACAGGAAGTCAGGCAGGGGAAAGGAACAGAAGAGGCAATGGGTCTAGTATTGTGCAGTACTAAGTTTACAGGCAGCGTTAGTGAAAGGTGTGTGTTTGGCAGCCAGAAAATGCATTCGTTAGAAGGGAACTATATTTGGCAAGTCTATAAGAGAATTAATGCTCAATTGCTTTAAAATATGAGTATTATTTCTTTTCTTTCTCTCAGTCTTCTTCTAAATTTGATCAGTCACTAGAAGCAGCTCATTTTCAATACATTTAAAATTTTGCTATTAGTCTTAAATTTATAGAGCAGAGCGTGAGTCAAGCATACAACTGAACACAGGCTAAATTTGACGTCAGCCTTCTGCTATGGCCCCTTTGGAGATGAAAGATGACTTAAGCCATTATAATTATTTGAATGAAACTAGTAGCCCAAAGTACATACAGAGAAAACCAGCACTGAAACAATTGGAATCAATGTAATGTCCAAATATTTAATATTAAGTTTAATGGAATTAATTTGTCATCTTTCAAAAAGTCATACTTTATCAGACTTCATAGATGAGTATTCATTTCAGGATATATCAGTTCTAGCATAAGGTAAAGTCTGATTCCATTCATTTCATTGTAGTAAATGAATTTTAGAGATTTAATTGTTGCGATAAAAAATATGTTGGACTTTTATTAAATGGGAACCCCAATTCAAGCAGACTTCGGCAAACAATATTTTGTCATCAGCAATTAGAAGCAGGTTCTGGTAGAAGTCGCTTATGAATGTGAAGAGCGAAGGTTATCCTTTGTGTTTACACAAATGTGCCAGTGAGGGCCCCTGGTGTCTTCAGGAGGCCCTTTTCATGCACGAACTCAAGGACGGTTGCCTTTTCTTAACTGGAGCAGAAAGTACATTCTGTCTGAATCATGCAGGTACTCACAATGTTTTAAATGGGACGTTCTTTCTTTTGTATTCCCACATGACAAATTCTTCCTGCCCTTAGCTACAGGTTCATGAGGCTCAGGACGTACAGTCTTTATAGCAACTATAAAAACACTTAGAAGGCACCACTGAAGCAGTTAGCAAGGACAGGTGCAATGGCTCATCTAGATCTAGGCTTTAGGGGGAGTCACAGATCGTATAGCAATATGTAAAGTGATCACATTTTTTTTAAAAGCTCCAAAATAAAGTACTTCCAACTTACGTGCATTATGAAGGAAACTTTAAGCATGTCCATCACACCAGTCGGCAGTGAGCAGTGCGCAGAAGGATGGCAGTCGAGCACAGCTCTGTGGACATCAGCTGGCAACCAGCTCCAACATGAGTCACTGCCTCACTCCGAGGGGAGAAGGAGAGTGTGGGCTTTCAGATTTTTACAAAGGTTCAGTGGCACAAGACGGGCATTTCAATTGGTGTGGAATTTCAGAGGAAAAGATTAGAACTAAAAGCAAAAAAGATATCTCACCATAAAATTTAAAGCAACAGGAATTATCAGTGTGTATATGGGTGCATCTTCATAACCTTCAAAATGCATTTTTTAAAATGTAATTTTCAGTTTTCGCAAAGTTCTTTCACTTTGTGAATCGAAAACCTTTAGTTAGAACTTAGAGAAGCATATCCAACTTCTGCCATTAGAAAGTAGTAGAATCAGGGTCTGCCTCAGGGATCCTAACCAGGGCTAATAGTCCCACTACAAAGCCTTCTCTGGGATGTCTCAGGAAATGGGAGCATGGGGGAAATCCATGTATTGGAAACAAAAGAATAGACTAATCTAGAGCTCAAATAACACTACTGTGGAAACAGTCTGAATAAAACCAAGATATGGTTTATGAAATATGAAGCACACAGTAGGATTCATAGGCTGGCACAGATAAAACACAGCATGAAGCAGGCTATAGAAGTTCAATGAAAACTCCATCTTATGTGCAGTTTGTTATTTATTTCAAAATCAAAAGACAAAATCTAAAAGTTAATGAAACACTGGACCAGTTAATTTTCAGTTTGAATGAAAACGATCAGGCCATCAATTGATTCCTGTTTCAAGACTGATGGAGATATTTGGGTGATACGAGGAATCATCTTGACAGAGGGCAGCCCAGCTCTGATCTCTGCTGCTGCATGTTCTGTGTGAGATGTACAGAGTTACTTAGCATGCCTGCAGCTCCATTTCTAAATCTCAGAGTGGGGATAATAATGGGTCCTACATCACAGGGCTGATGTGACGGGTCCATTACTCAACCTGTGCTAAAGGCTTCACCAGATTCAGGAAGACATGTGGGGGGTGGCGAGGGCATGTGCCTGCGCGTGCTGAGTACATACTAGTCATCTTTCTGGGTGTTATGACCAAGAGACCCCTCATGGGTACTACTCGCGGAGCCTAGCAGGGTCCATAATCTGAACCACGTCTCCAGTGTCCCTTTCATGGACGTAGTGGGGACATCGCCCTTCTGTTGCTGCAGCACATATGGAATCTTTAGCATGTGCCAGACACTGTTCTAAGTGCTGAGGCTGCACCGGGGCAGAGTGGAGCCTACTTTTGAGAAAGTACACTCTGGTGTGCAAGAGACAGGCGATACATAAGTATCAAGTTATGCCAGTTGCTGTGAGGGATAATCCGGGTAGGAGGTAATGAACAGCAGGAGATGCTGTTGCAGGAACCTGAGGGCAGTGAGGATGTGAGCAGCAGCTTTTGCAGACAAAACTGACCAGGTAGAAGTGGTAGGAGTGTGCAGTGCTGTGGAGGGCTCGCTGGACACTTTCCCGGATACTGGGCAGGGGAAGAAGGGTGAGATCAGAGGGGAGATGGATAGGAGGTATAAAAAGAGAGGAAAGTGTGGAGGGGCTCGGATCATGAAGGGCCTTGTAGCCATTCTTAGTACTGTTAATTGACTTTTATCTTGAAAGCTGAGGAGAGCCACTGAGTGGTGTTTTGTTGTTCCTAAGATTGTGTCTTGCTATCTTGCCCAGACTGTTTCAAACTTCTGAACTCAAGCAGTCCTCTTGCCTCAGCCTCCTGAGTAGCTGAGACTACTTGGGATTGTATCACTTAGCCAGGGCAGGCACATGGAGTGGTTTTGAGTATGGCAGGAGTGCAGTGGGATTCAATTTTGACGTGACAATGATCTGATGTAAATTTTAAAGCTAACGTTGCATGCCGAATGAATAGAATCGAATGGAATCTGGGGTGGGTGAGAAGGGAGAAATGGAAACAGTGGTGCAGGCAGTTAAACTGTCTTTGAAATGATCCAGGGAAGGCACGCTTTTGGCCAGCAGAATTTGTTGATGGTGGATGTGGACATGGAGGAAAAAGAGGAATCAAGAATGACCCTCAAACTCCAACAAGTATTTGACCTTAAAACCTGAGGGCTTCAATTATCTATCGTGAAGCTAGAGAAAACAGTGGGAAAAGAGATGGGGGGAGAGAAGATCATGAGTGCCGTTGTGGTCATGTTAAGCCCACTGTGGTGTCTGTTAATGTGCAGAGGGAGAGGCCAGACAGGTCTGTGTCCAAAGAGGACACAGAGGTCTGGAGATCAGAAAGAGATTGGGCTGGATGCCTGAACTTGATATTTTTCCACTGTGGGTGGGAGATACTGGAAGCCGCCGGGTTAGATGAGATCTAATAGGGTCTGAGTGTAGACAAAAAGGGAAAGAGGAGCCTGAATTGTGCCCTGGGACATTATGGTGTTCAGAGGTCAGGAAGACAAGATTGGGAGGGCAGCAAGACTGCGAAAGAGGCAAGTGAAGAGAATAAAGGACAGTGCCCTGAGGCCAAGTGGAAGGAGACTGTAGGAAGAAAGATGTGGTCAGCTCTGCCTTGTGTTGCTCATAGAGCCACTCAGATGAGGACAGAGAACTGATCTTTGGGTATGGCAATGTGGAATTCGTTCTGGGCCTTTGAGAAAGAAGTTTCCTTCAGATGAAGGGGATAGAAGCTGGGCAGGAGCAGATGTAAGAGAATGGAGGAAAAGCAGCAGGGATTTCTAATGTAGACAGATCTTTCAATAGGTTTTGACCAGAAGAGGAACAAAGAATACAGAAATAATTGGAAGAGAATATGGGGTGAATTCAAGAATGTTTAAGACTAGTACTGTTACAGCAGATGTATTTGCTGATGGCCATGATGCAGGACCAAGGGACACTGTGTGACAAGATGTGCTGTACCATCCCATATGGGGTGGGCCGCCCAGTGTGGCTGGGGAGAGTGAAGGGACTGAGCCTGTGAACCTAGGCAGGCGAGATGGGGGAATGTGGCCCCAGCATCATAGGACTTGGCTTCTGTCCTGTAGTCTACAGGGTTCCAGGTCAGGCAGCAGTGTCAGGGACATGGAGAACCTACAGGAAGGCTGCGATCAGGAACATACTTGAACTTGATTTGGCCAGCTGAAAGGCAAGACATGGAGGAGCTCAATGTGGGGCCCGAGAGAGTGGGAGGAGTCTAAGAGCTGTGGCCTAATGATTCCTGGCCCAAGACTTTAGCTGCATAAAACATGTTTCAGATTTCAAATTCATGTTTCCATCTGCATGGGAACACTCTAATTAGGACACTTGGGATTAAGATTCATTGTCCAGATATTTTTGGACACCGTATTTCATTCATTCATTGTCCACCATATTTTTTTCTTTTATGCGCCATTTTCATTTAAATGTGGCTTCCAAAAGTAGTTGAGGAAAACATTACAAAACAGTACCATTTAGAGGGGGCCTATGTGATGACCTTAAAATAACAAAGTCAAGATACATTTCTCAGAAGTAATCAAACACCCAGGAAAAAATGCAGTTTCAGAAGATAGCTAAGCTGAAGCATAAAACCAATCCCGTTGACTCCCCAAAGTAATTTCACATTGAAATTGCTGTTGCAGTTATTGATCCATTTTTGGTAAACCAGGAGTGGCTATCAATGTCGGCAGGGATTATATCACACGTAAATACATCACACCATCTCTTCGCTGGTGCCAAACGTGGGGAAACAATACCCAGATGACTTTTTTTTTTCCCAGAAATGAGATAACTTATACCCTTAATATACCATAATACGATAATATCCTGACACCACTTGGTAGAGTGAAAGAGGTTTAAAAATGGAATCTACAGCATATTACTACTCTTAGTAGAGATTAAAATCCTAATGAATAAATAGGTGATGGATAGCTGGTGTGGGTAGGATTCTGTAAAGTTCTTCAAAAACAATGATACTTTTAGATTTTACTAAAAATACAACTCCTTGGTGACGCCCCTTTCAGAGTACATTTGAGTTTCAGTATCCAAGAGGCATCGATCCTAGGATCCCCTCTCCATACCAAACCATGATGCGAAAGTCACTTGTATAAAATAGCATAATGTTTGCTTATAACCTATCATATCTTCATGCCCACTTTATATCATCTGTAGATTACTTATACAATGTAAATGCTATGTAAATAGTTATTATACTGTATTGTTTGGAGAATAATGGTGAGTAAAATATTCTCTGTCTTTTTTGGTTAGAGATGCTATTGTTTTGCTGAGTATTTTCTATCAGTGGTTGGTTGCATCCTTAGATGTGGAACGCACAGATACAGAGGGCCAATTGTAATGAATTAATTCTACAATAGAGTTCATCCTGTGTTGGTAACTGGTTTATTTTGGAGTTAGTTTCCTCTGAATTTCTTGCTGTTGTATATTTAAGCCTCTCCTTCCTCTTTACCCCCCCACCCCAGCATGCCAACACTTACCTACACTTCATGCTACTTGGGAGACAGAGGTAGGAGGATCACTGGAGTCCAGGGGTTCAAGGCCAAACTAGGTGACATATTGATACCACGTTTTAGGGAGAGAGGGACAGAGGGACAGAGGGACAGAGGGAAATCCAACCAAGGATTCTCCAACCTACCCTCATCTTATCCCTCCTATTGTAACCTGAGTAAATGGTCCCCATTACTCCAGCTTGGTGTATACCAAGCTCATCATTTACACATGGTCTGAGGGTCTCAGGAAAGGGTTTAAGGTCCCCCATCACTTTTAGAAATAGTCTAGAAGCATAGCACAGCATACAGAGTCCTTTGTGATTTGATGTGTGCCTCTCTCCACTAGCAATGCACCCCTATCTTGTGGTGGTGAGCTCAAACCCAGAGCCTCTCACATGTGAGGTGAGTGCTCCACATCCCCAGCCCTGTGTTGTCCTTTTCACCAGAGTTTCATATGTTTTCTGCAAACAACACAGTTTCCTATATCAGGCCACAGTTTGCAATGCACTTTTGCATCCTTCTGTGGCCTGACACCCAGTCTTTATGCTGGAGCGCTGTGGTTGACTTTTCTTTCCTCTGTATCCAGGCAAAGCTCGAGTTTTCTCTCTTTTGTGACCATGCAATGTTTTGCACAGTGACCCTGGATTCTTGCCCCTACCATGTTGTATCGAAATTCTCTGGAAACACAGCTGATACCTGCACAGGATAGTCATGTCTTGGAGTCTTATGCTCTGGTTCTTACCTCATTACTTGGCACATGAGCTCTTGGAATAAGCACCAAACCCAAACCTAGGGCTTCTTCGCAGATGGACAGGAGGAGAGAAGCTCTCGGGCCACTGGAGGCATTCTGGAAGGCGGCTTGTAGAGCAGACTTTCCCTTTCCAGCTTAGCCCCAGAGCACTCACTTTCCAGCATGGCTGCATGGGCAGGTTATTAGAGAGTATGGGTGGGGCTTAAAAATGCTCTTCCTTTCCCTCTCAGATCAATGAAGACAAAGCCTCTAGGGCCGAGAAATCGGGAAGAAGCTAATGCAAAAGTTTTGGAATCAAATGCCTTGAAAAGGTCAGGTGTAAAACAACAAGGAGGGTTAAGAACTTTGCAGAATTTCAACTTTACTCTTCCTGAAGACATTCATATTTTTTTTTCCTTAAATACTCTGCTGGCGAAATAAGCCCATTAGTGGATCAAATTTCACAGATGCCAGTTTGCTGTTCCACTTTTGCTGAAGGAAATTTCAAGGTAGCCAAACATTTAGGCTGTGGCATGGGTACTGCTGGCTTTTTTTTTTTTTT
>PVJO010012586.1:0-54954 GCA_004026905.1 Hystrix cristata | reverse complement strand
TTTCAAAATTGTTATGGTTTGTGTCTAGATGTCCCCCCAAAGCCTCATGTGGTAAGAGATAGCTGGATCTAGAGCGTGGGCTGCCCTGAGGGCAGGTAGCCTAGATAGATACAGGAAGAAGCTTAACTAGCTGCTTGTTTGCATTGCTGATTTGCATACATTCCTTGCATTTTCCTCACTTTACTTTGCGGCCGGCTGCCAGTCCGCCACGCCAGCCCCGCCGCCTCGGACCCAGTGGACTATAGACTGAAACCTCTGCAGACTGTGAGCTAATAAACCTTTCTTCCCCTAACTTTGGGTGTCGGGTATTCTGTCCTAACAACGAGAGAAAAGTAACTAAAACAAAAATTATCCAAACTTTTCTAAGAAGTCAGTTTTTGCTGATCATATAATGAAATGAATATTCTAGTTTGTTGTATATGGTCACTGAGCTTTACCAATGGTATCAATAAGTTGACAAAAGTTTATAGATACAGTGTAGTAGAAATAATTCACGTTATCGTGTTTTGAGATTATGACAAATATAATTTGATAAATTATGTTTTATTCACTGGGTCTGTATCTCTGAGTGATTTGCATTAGGAATAAAAGGTAACTTTTATCAGCATCAAATGTGAGGTCTCATATGTAAGTTGTGTTTAAAGCAGATACAAAGGGAAAGAATGAGAATGGAGGCCTCACAGGAACATCAAAGAAGCATTTCTGTGCCTGTGACAGGTCAGTGACCACAAAAAGCCCAACCAGGGACGATTATTGATTGTGAGGCTGAGTGCAGTTTTTCCCTTAATGAATCCTGTCTGTCTGTGCGGACTCTTCATCATAGTGAGGGAGTTCTCCATTGGTGCAACCCTGTGGGATGAGTACAAAAGAGCCTGCAATAATTTATTCAGTAATTTATATTTTTATTAACCTTCTTAGACTGTGATTAAAAACTTACATTTTAATCTTGCCTTTCTTTTCACAAGGTGTGATAAACACATGTGGATTGAATGAGTGAGTGAATAAACAGTTATAATTTACCTAATTTAAATCCAAAAGAAATTGCTTGCAGGCGAATGCATATGTCCTTATATAACATTATTAAATACAAATGAGAGTGTAGGAGTGAGACACTGGCAGTTCTAGAGCAAGGAAAGGTTTATAGCTGGAATAGTGCATGTATATTGAATAGTCTATTAATATTTTAAATATTTGCTTAATTGCACTGAAAGGACAGACTAAGTGTGTTTGTTTTATCTACATAGAGAAAAGTAGGAAAATAGAAGTCCAGATGTGTATGTTGATTTCAGATTATTCTGGACCTTAAATGCTGGATTGAGCACTTAGGTAATCACAAGCCATCCAGATTTTCAAATAAAATGCAATTTTTTAAAAACAGATAGTGATGTGATTGTGATTGTATCTTATCTGTGTGTTAGTGAGATTTACACAACAAGAATCTGTATTTATTTAATGAAGAAGTTTGCAGATAAACTGAAGATGATGTACCGACATTATAAAAGGCCTTTACAAGTGCTAAGCTGAGGGACTTGCACAGCCTTGCTAGTGAGCAGAGCAAGGTAAATGAGAAGTTATCAAAATGAATAAAGGTCAGTAAAAATGCATTTGATTACCGGGAGTTTTTGATAATGAGTCTGACACATTTTAGGAGATAAAGCTTTTTGTATTAACCACAATGAACTAATCTCATTTGAAGTACTTTGAATCTTACAGTCATCAAGAAGAAATTTAAGGCATTAACAAAAATAATTGGGGAATACTAAAGGAAAAGCTAATTTTCTACAGAGTCTGGGGATAAACTGTCAAAAAACAATGACAATAGGTACTTTCTTTTTCTATCTGTTTATAAAGAATAGAAGCTTTCAGCCATTAAGCCTAACAAACAAAAATTATTAAAAAAAGTTAATGAGGCTGGGGATTTAGCTCAGTGGTTAAAGCGCTTGCCTTGCAAGCACAAGGACCCGAGTTCGATCCCCAGCACCAAAAAAAAAAAAAAAAAAGTTAATGAAACACCTTCCCAAGGATAGGACCAAAACTAGAATTTTTAAGGTCTAGAAATAACATGAATAAAATTGATGCACAGTGGGAAATTAAGACTCCAAATAGGATTTTTGTATCAACATTTCTTTCAGTGGAACAGAAAGTTGGAATTGCAGCTAATTTTAGGAAGATTCTCTTTGTTTGAGTCAATCAGAGAGAAGCAAAGTTGAGAGAGATGCCTCACTCTGAATGGACTGTTCTTTTCTAAACTTTAAAAATTAGCCTGTCTCCAACAGTAGCAATGCTACACCACAAGGAACTAGGAGACTGAAATCCATGAATGATTTTCCTCAAAATGTTTTCAGCTTCAATTCTAGAAGGAGAATGTGTTAGATACTGGGGCAGGAAACACAGCTGCAGGCATCCGCATATTGAAGAGTTGTATTTTGAGCAAATTTCAGACTTGGTGGCATTTCGTTAATGACCAAGATAGACACAGAAGGTATATGTTGCATGTCATCAGTTTTACCTGCAGACTAGATTTCCTAGGAGGTATAGGATTATGTGCTGGGCAGGCTAATAACTTTGGAAATTTTCAAATAGATGAAAATGAAATATTTGTTTGATACAATTGTGTATGTGCATTTTAATGTGAAAAGGAATAAGAGTAGAGAAAGAAATCTACAGGTTGAACTCTTGTGTAAATACTTCATGGACAGATTCAAGTTAGCAGGATTCTCTTGTGTCTCCATGCAGCTTTCTTACTAGCTCTTGTTTCTTGTGAGAGTTACTGACGTTTATAGGGTTTTTTCAGATATGAGGAGTAAAAAGAAGCAAAATGATCACCACAGCAGTGTCATTTATACTCTGTATTGCGTCACTGCTCATAGAGCATCTGTACTAAAAACATTTCTAGAAGGCTGGCTGGACAAATACACATCTTTCTTGACTCTTGAGCTAAACACATCATTCATTACCAAGGCCATATCCTCTTCCAAAAGCATCGTTACCTTAAACAATATCCCTCCCTCCAGCTAACTTGTGTTCAACAAAGACGATTGTCTTTTTTTTTTTACTTTTTTTTTTTTTTTTTTTTTTTTTTTTTTTTTTTTTTTTTTTTGGTGCTGGGGATCGAACTCACGGCCTTGGGCTTGGAAGGCAAGCACTCTAACCGCTGAGCTAAATCCCCAGCCCTGACGATTGTCTTTTATTCTAAATCTTACATAGAACAATCATAAAGAAAATAAATAGCAAATAAATAAAAGAATTGGATGCAAATAAAGGAGGACACTTTAACTATCTCTCTATGCCATTTACCCAGACGTACTTAAAATTTTGTATATAATTCTTTAAATTATTCATTAAATGTTAAAAACTTATTGTAGCTTATTTGAGATTATTCCCTGACAGATACTAATTTTTTGTAATAAAATATTTTCTCTTGTGAGTTCTTACTGCTTTTCTGCACAGAGAGTGTTACCCTATTCAGAGAAGGCGCTAAGGAAGATCTTATACAAGATATTTTAAAATATTGATAAAATGGAAACAAAGCTTTTGTAAATAAGGAGGGAGAACAGATTGTAGGGAGGGGAGGGAAATGGGAAAAAAAGACAAAAGTACTTTTGATAAAAAGATACCTCTAAGAGTAAAACATTGTAGGGAGTAATGAGCGTAAGGAGTGGTATAGTTTACCTATGTCAAAGGGTGCCTAAATAATTGCCACAGGATGATTTATGAGCACTGTACCATTTTCATTGATATAATAGACTCTTTCATTAAATACTAAATTCTTATATATTAAGCAGTCTTTCCAGAATATTTTTTATTCAAAGACTTGTCTGTTTTTATGTCTTTTTTTCTTTGAGTTTTAAACTTTCTAATTATTATTCTATTTGAATGGCATGTCCTTCCTCTTTATTTGCATCCAATCCTTTTATTTGCTATTTATTTTGTTTACGATTGTTCTATGTAGGATTCAGAATAAAGGAGAGATCACTAAAATACAAACTTCACTGATATTATTATATCTTTCCTTTTATGTGGAAGGCCCTGAACTTGATGCTGGGTGATAGAGGATATGAACTGAATCCCCAGTTTTGTTAAAACCTGTCGGGTGGTAAGGAAACCAAGCAGTGCGGCTATGAACAAGTACATACATTATGAATCAGAGAGTGCCATGAAACAGTCAAGGTTGTGCAGTAAAGAGTAGTGGGTTCACAGTGTCGGGTGGAAGAGATCCACATCAGGATGGTACTAACCACCAAACTAATCCCCAGTTTGGGCCTTGGTGAAGGAGTGCATGCTGGTCTCATGAAGAGATGGAGGGAGAGCGTGCTAGTCCTCGGACTACCGGGGTGAAGGTTCTAAAGTGCAGAAAAGCCCAGTACAGTAGTTTCCAGGGACAGACAGAAGTCGGCAGAGGCTAAACATGCAGAGCCTCCTAAGCAATGAGAAGGGCTTGGTAAGATTTCAAACTTTTAAACGAAGTTGTAGCAATCCTACTTTACATCGGTGGTTTAGAAGGATGGCTCTTAGATTGCAACTACCAGTGAAATGGAAACAAGAGATAAATTAGGAAAGGAGCTGGAATACTGGAGATGGAATTATGAAAAGTAGATGTGTTATTGGGTAGCTTGCTTCTAAAACGTAGCTCACCAAAATGATATTGGGTGTGATATTCCAAATAAGCATTACTGGGTTCTGGATTGCTCGCCTGTCCTGGAGTCAGATTCCAGGTTCTTGTCACCTTGAACAAAGAATCAAACGAAAAGCAGAGTGTTGAGAAAGTTTATTTAAAAGGCAGAATGGAGATTAGGAGAGAAATTGGCTCTGCAGAGCTAGTTTGGGCTGAACAAAGAAAAAAAAAGGTAGAAAAAATAAAAATAAAACAAAAATATGTACCACATCTAAGAGAAGTGGTACAGGCTATGGTGGAAAGATATGATAGCACCAGCTCCTCATGGCTTCCTTTATTTTGTATTGTCCAAATCTCAAGGAAACTCGAGAGAACTTTTACATCCGGGTCCTGAGAGGTGGTGCTGGGATCCCACACCTCAGGCTGATGTCAGGTCAATCTCACGAGACATCTACATGTAAGGTTTCAGGAACTGTTCTGGACCTCTCTTCCCCAGGCAGCCTTGGCATGGGCTACGCTCCTGCCTCAGATGGATTCAAGGTATATGTGGAGGTAACAGCAACAAAATGCTGTGGTAGACTAGAAGGGGAGTGAGAGAAGAAATATAATGTGAGTTTTTTTGGTTTAGTAAATGAGTGGATTTCAGAGTAACCATTTAGGATGAATGGGAACACTGGAGATGGGATCTGTTTTAGTTTAGAGTTCAGCTGAAAATGCTTGTGACATGTCCAAGAGGAAAATGTCCTGTGAAAAGTTCGGTTTAGATAAAGAGAGGGCAAGGCTACAGTTATGTTTTGGGGACTCATCAGGATGTAAAATGATAGTAAAAGCTGAAAGAGTGGGAAAGATCTCTGAAGCTAAGGGAAGATTTCATATTGAATTAATGTACAAAAAATGGGCATATTCAGTACTTCAGACTTACCATCTAAGAACATTTTACTTATGTTCATACATTTATATTGTTTTATATATATATATCATTTATTTCTATGATAAAAATTTTGTGGTGTGTATAAGCTTGGATATTTCTTGTTGAGTTTATTCCTAGGTTTTAACTATCATCGTAGAAGGTATTTTTCATTATATTTCAGTAATTATTTGTATATTACAAAGTTACGTGAGTTTTTAATTTCGATCATTCTTTAAAAAACTCATAATTAAGGTACAGTTCTTAGTATAATGGTGTTTCTGCTTTTTTTGGCTTTGGAGGTTGATAGTCCACATATTTAAACAAAGAAATACTGCTATTATTGTTTCTAATAGTCATATTACTCATTTCTGCTTCTTGGTTTACTTAACTAGCTTCCTTTTTGAGAATAAAATAAAATATTAATTTAAATAGAGGATATTCTTGCTTTACATATGACTTCAATTGTAATACCTCCTTCACTATGAAGTAGAATGTTGTTTTAAAATGCATAAATATAGGTGTGTGTGCGAGTGTGTAGGAACTTTTCTCATAAAGGCCTACTTCAGCAAGTATTTGATTTCAGATTTTTATGTCTATATTAATATGTTCATTATCTAACATTTGTATTCTGTTTTTGTGCCAAGTTTTTATATGAGAGTCATGGTAGCTTTATAAAATGAATTGGGTATTTTGAGATTCACACTTTTTTGTGTGTTCTACAATGAATTAAATGGCAGAAAATAAGCCATTCTTGAGTATATAATTGGTATCACATAAAAATCTCCTGACCATAAGGCTTTTGGGGGAGGGGGCCATTTATTCATTATTATTTTTTAATAATATTTTTTTGTGACCATTCTCAGTAGCACATCACTGATTTTGCTAACCTAAAAATACTTTTTTTGCCTGTCAATAGGTTAATTTAACCTATTTTCACTTATTGTTTTAAATGATATTTTCTCATTTCTGCTTTTAGACATTTAAAAAAGACCTTTCCTTCACTTCTGACGTCCATCCTCCCTTTCTCCTTTAGGATATCAGTAATGTCAGTAATGTCTTGCTTGACTTTGCCATCCTTGGGTATATTTGTAAGGTAAATAGTCTGTTTCTAATTCTATCGTAATTACTCTTGTATAAACTGTAATCTCGACACACTATGCCATGTCACCATGGTGGAGGGTTTCATTTCTCTTGCTCATCGATTGATGCATTTTAAGAACCTAGAAGAGCGCCTGACACATAATAACTGCTTAGTGAGTATTTGTTAAAAGAAGGGACCTGTGTGTGACGAGTCATTTAACACACATTTTCTTCTCATATTGTCTCCTTATTTATTAATTCAATCTGGAATGACAAATACAGGTGGTTCTTTAGCTACCATTATATTTACACATACATCACAGATTTTTATCATATTTTTGTTTGCAATTTTTATATTCTATTTTATAAATACCTTTTCAATGATTTTTATATGCAACTCTGATTTACTGAATTTGGAAGTCATCATCAGGCATTCTAAAATGTCTCTTGAACTTTTATGTTTTGAAATTATATAGTATAGTTCTTCAAGCAAATTGTTCTGGAATGTTTTCAGGAATGCAACACAATGGCTTATGTTCTGAGTCTATAGATATCTAAGGTGTTTGCCTCATGCCCTCACATATTAACTGCAATATGCTGGGTGCAGCATCCTTCACACATAACATTTTCCTGTCAGAACTTCAGCTTTACCTATTTTGGAGTAGCTATTTGAAACTTCCTGAGGTATGTTAGTTGATTATTTAAAAATTTGATTTTTCTGTGAGTAAAATTGGATTTTTTTTTTCTTTTTTTGGTGCTAGGGATTGAACTCAGGGCCTTGTGCTTGTGAGGCAAGCACTCTCACCACTGGGCTAAATCCCCAGCCCTGGATTTTCTTTTAAATTAATTTTTTCGTAGAGTATAGTGAACTTCGTTGGATCTGCAGTGAAAGATCTTAATGTAGTTCCAATCAAACTACCAAGATTCTTCACAGAACTAGAAAAAAAACAATCTCAAAATTTCTATGGAACCAGAAGAGACTAAGAACAGCCGAAGCAATCCTGAGCAAAGAGAGCAAAGTGGGAGGCATCACAGTCCCATATTTGAAGTTATGCTACAAAAGTACAGCAATAAAAACCATATGGCACACACACAAAAATACACATGTAGACAAATGGAATAGAATAGGAAGCACAGAAACAGCTACATTTGTTTTTTGTATATTTTAATTACTCATTTTATTTTGAGAATAGTTAATAACCATCAGGGAATTTATGATACTATCAATAAATTGTGATAATTCTAAGTTATAAATATGGCACTATTTAATACTACAAGGACAGACAAATAGCAAAATGGGGGAAATATTCACATATGTAATTTCCTGACAAACAGTGCTTGCAACAATTTTTTCCCTGGAGCATCACATTATCTCAGCAAATTTATTTATTTGGTAGCACATCTACTAATCACTGTGCTGATTTTATTCCTATGTGGAACTATATACAGTTTCAGAATCCAGTCAAGAGTAATCATAACTCCTTCCATATCTATTATGGCCACCAAAAGTAGTTAACAGTATACCACTTTAAGGTTGTCATATCCCCTTAAAAAAATGAAGGATCCTATTCCAGATTTGGACATTAGGTTATATTGTACAAATTTCTAAAAGACTTTAAATAAGAACAGGTAGTATATTTATTTTCTTTAATGATAGACCTGTAATTATTTTCTTCAATATTTTAGCCTTTGATAACCATTTTTGGGGTTGAAATAGTATCACTTTTCACTAGTATATTTGAGAGATAAAGAGGATAAGTTATCCTAAAAAATTAAATAGAAAATTAAGGAAATAACATACCAGGGTGATTTTAGGATCTCAGTTTCTTTGAAAAACAAAGATCTTGGTCTCACTAAAAGTTTTTTGATGACATTGTATGTTGTCTCTCTGCTGTTTAGTGAGGACTTTTTAGTCATTTAGCTATAGACTTTCAGTCTGGCACAGCACAAATACCTCTTGATGAGGCAGATTTGTTTTCAATCTCAAAATAGTTTCTTAAAATTTTTTATTTGGAGGGGCTGGGGATTTAGCTCAGTGGTTAGAGTACTTGCCTTGCAAGCACAAGGCCCTGAGTTTGATCCCCAGCACCAAAAAAAAAAAAAAAAAAAATTGTCTTTGGAGAAAAAAAATAAACCTTTTTGAAATGTAAATTGGAGTATGACTTCTGTCAAGGATTAAGGACCATCCAGCTTTCTTTTACATGGCAAAGTAATGTGTTTTAGAATACAGTGTGTGAGCATATAAAAAGTATAGTAATCCTTCACTAAAGTTCTGCTACTTTCATTATTGTACCAGTTTTTGTGCTATTACAATGATTGAACAAGATCACACTGAATATTAAAACTAAATGCACCCTAAAGAAAGAACACACACCAGGTTTGTTTTAAAAGAAACAATATTTATTTAGAAATTATATGCTGAATTCTCCTATAGACTGTGAAGATGGTTCCTTCCATTTCCACAGCACAAGACAATAGCTAGGAGTATCTGAAAAACACTTGCAATGCTTGGGAATGGAGACTCCTTGGGAACAGGAGATGAAATGAAGCGATGTATGTACGAATTGAAACTTTTGGATCCAAAGACAAGACAATCTTTTTCTTGTCCATCTAGTTCTCACCTGTATGACCACTGAAGCCTGTCAATGGAGTCTCACATCTATACTGAAATATTAGGTAATAATTGGATCATTCCAGTTCAGTAGAGCGGAGCATGCTCAATTTAGTCACAAGTCAAAACAATAGTCCTTTAACTGTTGCATCACATCTGAAATACGTAATTGCATTCTTTATTAATAATAATGGTGCTTATTGAGGGCAGAAATATAACTTTTTCAAGTGTTTTATCTTATGATTTGAAGTACTTTAAACTATAAATTAAAAATAAATTATAAAAACTAGCATACAATGTATCTTTTCTTACATGGCATTGCATGTTGTTATTGGAAATAAACTTTAAACATAGAATTGCAATATCACCTGACTATATATGATCAACAATGAAACATGCTAATCATAAAAATAGCTTTTACAAATATACATTTGTATACAGAGTCTCTCTTACCATTCATAAATGTCCTTCACATTTCAAGACTTAAAAAAAATAATCAGCAAGAGGGAAAACACATTTACAATTTAAACCATAAAAACCTGACAATTGTACAGCTTAGAACATAGAAGAAATGGAATTTCTAAAATTGGACAATACTGTCCATTTATTTATTTGGGATTTTTATATAAATCGAACCAAAGATGCTGCCGTCCAGTAAAGAAACCTCCTTTCACATTTCTGGGGGTTGTCACAGTTTCTCTTATCTGCTTTTTCAGTGTCATACATTGCTTCAGATCACTTTATCTGCAGAAACTGAGAGAAGAAAAAATTATTTTAAAATACAGAGATTTGTGTTTCATCATTATTAGCATGTAGGTATATAAGTTGGATTTTAGGGTTAAACTAAGACAAGGACAAAGCAATAATTAGATCTTCAGGACAAATTATTAATGATAAATGCTTAGATCTATTGTCCTAGGCAATCCTAATGTCATTTACTTTTATAGCAGGGTATTTAGCTAATTTATTGCCTGAGATTAGCAACTGTTTTTTAACCTGATCTCTTTTCCAAGTCAGAAGGTAAAGAAGTTCCAGGTTGGGGAAAGTGTATTTGCCTGTGAATATTTGCTGTCCTTAATAAGAGTGGCTGACTATAAATATTTTCCTCTCTAAGACTCTAAAATTTATGTATTTATCTTAAGAATCAAAGACATGCAAATAAGGTAATAATTTGGATGGTAGTTGCTAATTGCCTGTGAGTAGTCAGAAGTTTTGGATGCCCACAATACAGACATTATGAAAAAGACTGTGTATGGTAGCCAGGTGGTAAGAATTGCTGGGCATGTCTGGAGGTTCAGATCTCGTGCCTGTCCAAGATTACCACTTGAAATAAGTCAGTAGAAATTTCTCTCTCTCATACTGTGCATCTTTCACATTCATGAATACACATATCTAAGTAATTTCAGTTAACAAGAATGCCGTGTTCAGTGAGCACATACTTTTCATTCTAGAAGCTTTCAAAGTAAATATAAAAAGTTTATCAGAATAGAAATCTGAATGCTAATATCTTCGTGTTAAGAAAAAAAATATCTATGAACATTTGGTTCTTTAAATACTTGTATTATTTTAGATTATTTATCTTACAATAGTAATAATCTCGTGATTTCAGTTCAAAATACATGATTAAGCTGGGTTTGATGGCGCCTGTAATCACAGTTCTCTGGGAGGCTGAGGAAGAATGATTGTAAGACTGAGCCCAGCCCGGGCAATTTAGTGACTTTGTGAGACTTTGTTTCAAAATAAAAAATAAAGAGGGCTGGGAATTTGCCTTTGCAGCTCAGTGCAGAGGCAAATATATATAATATAGGGTTTCAGTTTTATGGTTTAAAATTTTAGTATACTTCTGCATGACAAGAGAAAGTCTAAGAAAATATCAGGTCATCATATTGTTACATTTAATTTATTATACTTAAAATTTTTCATTCTCAGAAAAGACTACTGTTAAACCAGACAAATTACTTATGACAGGATATCAAATATATTATACTTTCAAATTCCATTTATATTTGAGTGCACTTAATCTGTGCCAATAACTTTTGAAAGGACTCTTAGAAATATTTGAAAACTTGCTATATTTATAAATATAATCCTAATAAATACCTAACAATTTTAATTTTAAAACATTAATAAATCATACCTAAAAAGCAACAAGACATATTACCTTAACAGTCTTTTACTGTTTTGTTTTTAACAGTTAAAACATACAAGAAAATATCCCTAGGAAAGAAACTTCCAGGAATAAAGCACAAATATTTTTTGATATTTTGATACTCTGTGTCTCCCTCAGGCCTTTTTCATTTTGTCCTCCTCCTTAACTATATATTAATTACATACATGCGAATTTGTAAAAATGAAAACACTATTCAAATGTGTTCTTCATGTAATTCTAGACTGTGTTTACATGGGAAGAGTCAATTAGTCTTTAAAGTTTAGTTTTGAATCTGTAGTACACAAAGGCTTGCTATTTTCTTGTGTGGCATAAAGGAAGTTTTGTATATAACCATATGCACATACAAAAACTCTCAGTTATCAATATAAAAATAAGTACCTCAAGAAATAAAATTAAATTAACCTGGAGACTCATGTGGACATGTGAAAATAAGGCATTGCAGTTTGTGCTGACTGACAGCACTTGTGTATAGGCACTAAGGCTATTTAGATGATTGCAGTTGCACTCTTTCTCCAGACTCCATTGATTACTTTCTTATTACAAATGGAAAATGCTAAAGGTGTTGCAGCTACTGTGTGTGTAAAGTTTTACTAACCATTGTGTTTCTCCAAGGGTAAGTTTTGGCAGATGACATTAATTTATTATATTTTTATACTGTCCTGCACATCTCAAAAGACGTAATGCTGACTCTCTAGTGACTGTGCATTTTATTAAGTAAAAAAATCAGCCCGAACATTTTTTTGTGCAATTTCTATCATCCTTAGTATGATTTTTCATATTTTTTCCTTTGCTTTTTCATGGTGAATGATAACATGAAAATAATTGTTGTGGGAAGATGAAAGGTAGGTTTGAACATCATTTATTGAATTCTTATTTCCTGCCATAGCACTACAAAGCATTTCCTTGTCACTGGTATAAAACAAAAGCTTCATTAACTGTATTTTGAAGTAGGTGTTACTAACTATATGGACACAAATCATGAATATAATTTTCCTTATCAAAAATTAATGGCAAGAAAAAAATTAATGGCAAGATATATTCACAAAGCTTTCATAGAACTTGTCATCTGAGAGAAGGCTACCAAAATTCTGGGAGAAAGAGGACGAACTAGGACATTCTTGCTGCCTTTTTTTCAAGAAAGATGTTCACTTCAGGAACTGGTTTGTTTAGTACTGTGAAATGTAAAACTAATTGTGCTCTCTTGAATAGTGAGTAATTTATCTGCTGGCTGTACAGGAGCTTGGATGTTTTTAAAACAAATTCTCCTGATGATGAATGCTTTTTCAGGTCTCAATGTCTCATTTCTGAAAAACAACAAAGAGAGCAACTCAGGTGGAACTGGATTCTATTGAATCAAGCAATTTACTTCTATTTGACAAAGATAAAAAAGATAACATTAATCTACAAGCACATTTAAACTTCATGCATTAATGTGTTTGAAATAAAACAAGTACAGCAGCATGTGGAATAAATATACCTTATTTACAGAGGTACCAAAAAAGTGCCCATTTTGGGGAAGTCTTGTGATTTCTTCAGTATCAGAAAAGTTTAACTCTTCTTCTAATTGAGATTTATATTTAAAAAGGAATTAGAGAAATCTAGATAGTCTATATTTTCAGGTAGCATCCATAAAGGCAAAAAGCGAAAGGAATTATGTAGGTGATATCAGCCACATAACATTTTATAGAAAACGAAGTCTTATATTCAGCCACATAACATTTTATAGAAAACGAAGTCTTATAAACAGGAATTATCTATATTTATCATAGCCACTGATCACATTTCTTAACTGCTCAGCCACTCACTTTTCATGACTAATGTGAATATATTTGGCTTTAATGAATCTCTCATTACAAATGAGATACAATTTAATTTAAATTTCTAAATAACACAAACACTGTCAGCATTTATTATCAATTATAAGCCCAAACTTACCTTCTATTAATAAGCTCTTGGGGACAAGATTACATTATACTTTTAAACTAACAGTTCAAATGACAAAAACTGAAATGGAATGAAAACCAAGAGGCATAATATATTGTAATGTCTACAAATGCAGGCACCCGCTCCATTATGTAATTCTTGGAGGCTGAATAGTCTCCATTCCTTAGTTGATGACCGTTTAGGGTGCAGGAAGATGGGAGGAACCACGGAAGAAAACAAAAGTATGTTAACCCATGAGAAACTTGGAAATAAGACTCTCAGATTGTCTTCTGAGAGTTTAACTTTAAAATCAAGACTTAAATGATGAAAGCAGAGACTATGCAATGTTGCTTAAGAGAGGCAGCAGATTTCTTGGTCTTTGATACTTAATTAGAATATAACCAAAGCTTCTAAAATCACCCAAAGAACCAATAATGCTGATTTGAAATGTCTTGTTTAGTATGAAATTACAGAAAAATAGAAATTTTGGGGGGGGGCAAATAAAGGAAATGAACCTGGCCTGTGACAACCAGGGTATTCCTCCTGTAGACACAGACACATCACCTATCTCTGGCCATTCAATCATGTAGCCAACTTTCTGTTCTAAATCTGTGCTCCCGAGAATAACGTCTAATCGTAATTTCTAGCAGTCTTACTATTGGAAAAGAATGCTCAGGCCAGAGGACACAAGGCTAGTTTAGTAACAGGTCCCATTGTAAACTAAGTAATCTTCTGAATGTGTGTGCCAGCCTATTCCAGGTAGCCACTCTGCACTTGTTTCCCTGTAGCTCTGCTTGTTTGCTAGCTGATCTCTTCTAGTTTTGCCAGTGTTTCCCATATGCATTTGAAAATCTTTAGTACAGGAAACATAAAGCTATATATCAAGGCATTCAGGATTTCATTAAATATGAGCAATAAAGAACAAGGAATTAATGTAACTCTCTGCTGCTACAGGAAGGATACCAAGACCCAAAGAGACTGGGAGACAGGAAGTGAGTTGGTAGAAGCCCTGGCTAGATCCAGAATCCTGACTGTTACCAAGAATTCTTACCCTTACATGCTTGGTTGTCACACTTTGGTGAGCCTTAGAATTCCCAAGTGGGCTCATGAAACTCAGATTGCTGGATTTCTAACTCACTAGGTCTGGAGTGAAGTCCAAGATTGCATTTCTGATAAGGCCCTTAGTGATAGCAATCTAGCCATATCATGCTTTGAGAATCATTCACTTTACTATCAAGAGATAGTCTTCTGTGAGCATCTTGCCCTCCTATACATCTTGCCGAGTGTGTTAATGTCACTTTCTTCAAGGCTGTTCTTTTCCTAGGAAAGAAGTCTTATTACTTATTGCACTCACAATCCCGAGAAGTGAGCTCACTCATTTAAGAAGGCACCACCTAGTTCTGACACACACTTTTTGTCCCTGTAGTTAAAGAACACAGGCTTGCTTATGGCCTTTGGAAAAATCAGATTCCCTAAACTCACATTTCCTCTCCTATAATGTCCCGCACTGTGCATGCTGGCTCCCCTGACCATCCAGTTCAGATTTGGGCTGAGGAACCAGTTCAGCTGTCTGGCCCTCCTTCCACTTCTGCCGTGAGTAACATTCTTTTGTCTCAAGAGGCTCCTGTCTTCTGTCGGCCTCCCTGGGACTAGACCTGGCTAACATATTATCTTCCATAGTTATTTTTTGGGACTCTGTTGGCCTGCAGAAGAGCAAAGTTCTGCTTTAGTTCTAAATACTTCCAAGCTTATTTAAGCTAGATTAACACTTGACATTAACCACAGTGATTCTTGGCAAGTCATGAATATGCCTCGCAACTGTCTTCTGGACATGATTCCTGGTCCTCCTCACTGCTTTTACTCTTGTCTCTAATCTACCTTCTCATCCCTTATTACTCCACTCCCCTTACTCATAGCTGCCCAGTTTTATAACTCAAACTCATTGTTTTGTGCAATAATTCCTATATCTTTACCCTCTTTTCCATCAAATAAGTATGATCAACAGACAAGGGGGCTTTACACTATAGTGGACCTCAAATATCTACGTCAGTCAGCTGTTATTCTATAAACAAATAGATAAAACACTTGGAAAATCAGTCATTTTCTATAGTATCATCGAATTTAAACCTCTGTACTTGATATGATAACGTGTTTTAATTTCTCTCCTAAAACTAAAGGAAAATGTAAAAGAATAGTATATAATAATCATAAAAACAAAAGAAAAATGAAAAATAACCCTAAAGTTAAAGTTAACCTTATTTGTTAAATCCAAATAATGTCTTCCTAAAAATACTGTAAAGTGACTGCCAGTGTTTGAATCAGTCATACTTTAATTTAGAGACTGACGTACAGACATAATATAGTTCTTTATATTGACTTTAAAATCATGTACTCACTAACACGAAATCATAATTATAAATATCGTACCTTTTATGAAGATTTGGTTTGGGACATGGCTTATCATATGTGATTTTTACAAAGCCTCTTTTCCAAGTTAGTGACATTATTTCCTCATTAATTACTGCTATCTCCAATGAAGAAATTAGTGTAATAGTGTTCACATCTAGAAACACAGATAACTTGTGTTTCTGGAGTACATTTTATTGAAATCACAAATGACTTTCAAATAAAAGTCATTTCAAATAAAAGTACCTTTTCTTTTGGACTCATTAGAGAAATACATTTTTGGAGTGGTTAAGACACAATGATGCATTCTCCATCGCAGCTTCAGAAGCATCAGAGCACTGGAGTGGCAGAGTGGTTAAGCAAGTGACGTAAGATTGTACAGTGACCATGTCCAATTCCCAGCCAAAGCAGCAGTGCTTCTCATGCTTTGATGGCTGATGGCTGTGTAGCCTTAGACCGAATATCTCAAGGGAGACATCACTGTTTACACACAAGGAATGTTGCTCCATTTGCAGATAATTGTGGTTAGAAAAAATTGTGCTAATGGGTATAAATCTGCTAAATGGCTGAACTATGTATTTATTAATCCCAAACCTAGAGAGTGTGATCATAAGCCAGATAGTGAGGCAGAATTTGTGAAGGGTAGAGGGATTGAGGTTTTCAGGTACATACAATGGATTCAGATCTTCTAAGATTATAAGAGAGAGAAAGGCAGAGTCCAACTCAAGAGGCAAGTGAATTGCCAGTAGACTGAATATTAAAAGAGAAATCTGAAGAATTGGACTTTCATTCAGCTCTTGGGACTTTCATTCAGCATACCCCATATGCTCTAAGGAATAAAACAGGATCTAGCCATTAGAACATGACTCAGACACCTCTCAGTTAACAGCAAGAACATCTCAGTTTATGGTGTCAATTACTTAACTAAGCCTTCCTTAATTCGCTCCAAATAGAGACTTTGAGTTATTGGAATGTGTATTGTCCAAAACGGGCCTAACAATCATCATAGTAATAACTTTTATTTGTATACTATGTGGAGATTTAAAAAATACTTTATGCTACTGTTTGTATATGGTTTGAGTCTGTTGCTAAGGGTTCATGTGTTGGCAGCTTGGTCCTCAGGTGGCCCTTTAAGAGATGGGGTCTAGTAAGAGGTCTTTGGGGCTGCCAGATGCGGAAAGGTTTAAGGGAGTTCTCAGGGAACCCTGGAGAGTTCTTAATAGGAAAGAGCATCACCCCCTCTCCAGCTTCCTGTGTCACCACCTGATTGCACCTTCTCACTCAGGCTGCCACTATTGTCCTGCTCTCTGCTAGGAAGACTTCACTAGACCCAAGCAGAAGCTGGAGCCTTGCCCTTGAACCTTCAGACTGCAACTTTGATAAACTTCTTTTCGTAAAATTATCTAGGCTCAGTCAATTATTGGGAACATTATTAGAATTTGCACATAACCTTCTACCTGTCTTTCCCTGATTTGTGGTCATTTTGCCTGGAGATAGATAGCTGGATAGATAGACAGATATATAGATAGATGTAAAATTCTGGTTTAAACTAATTCAAACTCACTTTAATTAAAAATTTGCTTTAAGCATTTGTCTAATTTATGTTGTAAAAATACATTTAAGGAAAAAAACTTCTAATATGGGATACATAATTTTATGAAAAATGTTTGTGTAAAAGTTTAATTAATTTAATACTGAAGAGAATTTAATCACATTGCCAAATTGTAAAATATATTAGAAAACATATTAACATTTCTTTTATTTTTTCCAAACTATACCTGATACATTCTGAAGGTAATGCTGCTTATGTTTTAGGTGTTTTGGGGTCACTGACAATCCCATTTAAGTAGTTCAGTTGATAAATTATAGTAATTTTATGTGCACTTTGTTTGTTTTAATCATGCACTGATTCCTGATTTTTTTTTATGCTAAGTATATAGTGTCTAACAACCATTAGTTTTTCCAAATGATAGAAACAATGATGATAATTTTAGGATGATACTCTAAATTGTTTAAGTCAATTTCAGTGCTTAATGCCAACTGCTGGTTAATGCTAAGATTATAATAAATTTGAAAATTTTACTGCTTGCTACATTTGATTGCTTGCTGTAGTTCTTGGAAAACTACTGTTAGCACCACACATAAAAATATTTGAAAACTGTTGTACCTAGTAGAAAAAAGTGATTCAGGACTGATTGATTTAGAAGTATAATTTTAAAAGTCCTTTAAAATTGTATAGTTAACTCATGATTATTCTGAATTAGCCAAGGGAAGTACTGTCATGGTTATTTAACAATTCATATTTAATTAAATTTACTATATGTAACATTCAAAAATGGAATAGTTTTAATTTTAAAATTCAGTAAAATTAGTCTGAAAAAGCAAGTTATATAAGTCAAGAAATGCTTATTTTATTAATAAGCTCTTGTTTTATCAGTGTGTTTGTGAAGTAGAATTAATTTTTAAAAAGTTTTAAATCTTAAAGCTTTAGAATATTACTGAAATATTTTTAGCACTCAAAATCTGCTGGATATGTAGAATCCCAGACAATTCGGAAGTGATTTCAGAGTCTTACAGTAACTTGGATTATCATGATTATTAAAAAAAAATCCCAGAATCACATCAAATATAGAAGGAATTGAAAATTGGATTTTATCTGTCTCATAATGACTATGTCATACCCTTCCAGGTTACTTTTTGAAATAAACTTTATGAGATAGGTTTTGAGAAACATTATGATATTTACTGGCTAATGTCCTACTAGTACTTCTGTATCACATACGATATGTCAAGATTTGAGGAGTAGTTTTCTTCCTCTCCCTTTGGAGATAGTCTGATTATCAACTAGCAATGTTGAAACCTTACATCATTTGAGAGGCAATAACAGGTCTCTCAAGAGATCTTGACTGAACTACCTCAGGAGCATTCAGGCACTAATCTGCCAGCTGTCCACAGACAATTGCCTTGCTTTACGAAAACAAATGTGTGTAAAATATTTATGTCTTTGTAAAGTGTTCTTTTTACTGTGGCCTAAGATATCCTTATGATAACTGAGGTAATCTCAAAAGGCAACATCCCATTTTGATGGAAATTGTTTACGTAGTGTGTCATAGATAAAGTCAATCTAGAGCTTCCCAGTTGCCATCAGGGTGTAGTGACCAGAGGGGATCTCCTCCTGAGCTTCCTGTTGCATCAAATTCTGTAAAATTTGGGGTACATTTCTAATGTGATTTAACAAGTCATTTTGCATGCAGAGTTTCTGCCAAATTGGAGCAGAAAATTGTAAAAGGAAGATGACTTCAGGAGGTTGACATCCAATTAGAACTTCATTCAGTCCTCATCTCATCTCGAAGCTGATCACAGCTGATCAGCTTATTTACCAGGGCAGACCGTTGGGTTTGCTCAAGCTGAGAGTAGAATGCTGGTTACCTGAGGTGGGCAAGTGAGAGGACTGTGAAGTTACTGGTTCAGTTAGACAAGAGGAAAAAGATGTTGGAGTCTTTTGCATAGCAGGGTTGATTGTACCTAATAAAATGCATTGAGTAGTTCAAAATTGCTAAGAGAATGGATTACAAATGGTCTCACAACAAAACTTGATAATTTTTTTAAAGCAGTGACTGTTAATTTACTTGATTTCATCATTCTGCTTTGTATACATATAACATTACTCTTTACCCCATGAATATATAGATCTATAATTTGTCAATATATAATACAATAAAATAAAAACCATAGGTTCTCATATGAGAGAATTACCCTTCTCAGGTCTCTTTCATTTCTTCCCGTTACATTAATGAGATGTTTGTGTCTGCGGGAGTCCTAACATTTCTCAATACCATTTTTGTAAAACAAGCTGAAGGGAGAAGTAGGAACACAGAGTGTTTTGGTCATACAAAAATACTAAATTTTAGAAATTTTTGTCTTTTCATTATATTTATGTATGTCAGTTTTTTTTGTTTGTTTGTTTTTTTTTGCCATGTAGAGGATTGAACCCAAGGTCTTCCATATGCTAGGTAAGTGCTCTACCTTGGAGTTATATCTCTAGCCTTCACTATATTTATTTTAAATATATCTGCTACCTATGACAAGGGATGCTTGCTTTTTCACTTGTTAGAATGAACTAAAGTTTAGTGTTAAAGATATAGTTAAGAAAAAATTTTGGTAAATCAATTTAATTAAAATATTAAGTACGAAGTGGTATGTAGGTATGGCAGATATTATAAGGGTATTATATAAATTAAAAGTAATAAAACTAGTGAAACAATAAAATAGTGACAATATCTAAGGCCAATTAGAATCTTATAGACCTTGGTTGAATCTTATTCTACTTTTTTTTCACAGTATGGCTACTTTAGGCATAAATGGGTGACACACATAAAACATTTCAGTATGTTTCATGAAAGGTATTGAAAGTGGAAAAAATTATTTTCTCCTTTTTCTTTTTGATTTGGAATGAAACCAAAAATCTGTTTCACCTTGCACATGTGTACATTGTATGTGAGAACATAGTAGTCTATTTTCTCATATTTCTGCTTTTGGAAAGATATGCCAGTTTTTATTAATATTTTTGAGACTGCTAGGACCCAAAATGATTTCAATTCACACAGCTTTAAATGGCAGGGATAGATATTATTACATCCAGTAGATCACAGGCTAGAAAGGTTTACTTTGAGGAACTTTTACTTAATGTTATTAAAATATATTTCTAAAAATGTGGCCAAGACACAAAATGTCACACATGCAGAAGACATCCAGAATCCTTGTCAGATCCTAGTTAATAAACTTATGAAGTTTCAAGAGGTCTGAACTATCATTTCATCTGAGGCTGCCCTGCAGCTTGTGATTCTTCCATATGCAAAGCCATTCTAATGCCATGGCAGCTTTATAGGGAAGATCCTTAGAGTCAGGTTAGGTAGAGAGTCAGGTTAGGTAGAGTCCAGCTGTGGCTGTGAGAATTTTAATGAAAGGGACCCAGCAGGCCAGGACCCAGGACAACCTCAGGGATGAAGGTACACAGTGTGGGTGGGAGAACTGAAGAATGTTGCAACCCAAAGGCTGCCTGAATATTGTATAAGCTTTGTGCTACTTTATGAAAATGTACTTTTTATGAGATAACTTCTAGAATATGCAGAAATATCTGTAAAAGGTCAGCACCATTTAGATGATTAATCATTTTCCATTGTGATCTTGTGATCTATACTTCCATTGTGATCTATCACTTCCATTGTGATCTACACTTTCTTTCAATTTGGAATTTAATGAAATGCTTTCATATCCGTTCTCATTTATTCCATCACAGATGTCTAGATTTAGTGTAGCTTGAGCAGGTATGGCATTCGTTTCCATCAGGAATGCTATTGTTAATGACTTTTTAAATTTTGTCCAAGTATAAATTTATGGTCCTGATATTGATGAAATCAACATTGTCTTTTATTCATTCATTTATTTTTATTGTTTTTAATGTTTTTTAAGTTTTATACTTAATATTTTAAAAACTGCCTAGGAAAATGTTCATAAAGTCCTATGCACATAACATACTGTGAAATAATTATATTTGGAGCATTTAACAAAATGAAAAAAAAAGAGAGAAGGTAGTAGCCATTTGGCAGATAAAATTCTTAGGGCACTAAATTCAGCAACCCTAGAAAAATCAGTCAAAAGTCAGTATCTATGATTAACTTTCTCTGAAAAGTCTATTAATCTACCCTGTAAATATAATGTTGGAAAATTGGCTTGTGTAATTTGAATATTCGTTATCAAATTCTTTACATGAATACATTTCTGGAGACAGCTAAGAAACACTTTCTGGAATTTCCACTCAGAATATTTTACTTTCTTGTAACATTTTAGGCTTAAAATAAAGAAAACACAAAACGGAAGATTTTGGTGTTTTTGCGGTAGTGTAGGAAATAGTATTATTTTAATGGAGACCTGGAAAAAGAAAATAATACTGTTTTACAAATTGGTATTAATTTAATTGGTATTCATTTAATATTAGTGCAAAAAATTTCAAGGACTATATCATTGGGGATCAAGAATTCATTGTTAAATAGCATGAAGGGAATTACTCTTGAAAGAATAGAAAATTGGGGAAATTGAGGCCTTACTCACTCCCAGTAGGAATGCGAATGGTGCAGCCGTTGCATTAAACAATGTGAAATTTTGTCAAAAAATTAAAACTAGAAGTAGCATCCCGAAGAGATGTTAGTACTCTATTTTTCATTGTGATATAATTCACAATGGCTAAGACGTGGATACAACTTAAATATCCACCAAAAGATGAATTTGTAAAAAGTGGTATATACATTCAGTAGAATTCCATCTAGCCTTAAAAAAGAAGGAAATTCTGTCATATATGTCAACAGAGATGAACCTTGAGGACATTATGTTAAGTGATGTAAGCCGGTCCCAGAAAGCTAAATACTGCATACTTCCACTTAGATAAGAAATTTGAAATAGTCACGTTCACAGAATCAAAGAATGGAGGTGACTCCCAGAGGCGTGGGAGGGAGGGACACCGAGGAGATGCTTATCCCTTAGCGTAAAGTTTCAGTTAGACAAGGCAAGTTCCGGAGCTCTTCTGCATAACGCTGTACAGTCAATGATAATGTATTCTACACTTAAAACATTTTTAAGATGCCAGATTGCCTGATGGATGTTCTTCCCTTCAGTATCTGCCATCCTCAATGACAAATAATTCTCAATTTAAAAATATAAACAATTAAAAACTCTCTAGAAAATCAGATGGAATATGCATGTAACATGTCATAGTGAACAAAGGCAATGTCAGAAATTTAGAAAGAGAATATAAAAAAAAGTGTGGTTAAAATTTTATGACTCTTAAATGATATTTTCATGGTAAGAGTGTCATTTAAAAATGCCTTTAACAAATGCAGTTTGTGAGGTCTTTATGTTTTCCCATATCCTAGAGCTAACTGTAGTTAAAATGATCCTTTGAAAGTCAAATGAAGCAAATCTACAACTAGTGTGCAGTCAGTGAATTATTTCTTTCTCATGAGTGACTGACAGTAAGAAAGGGAGCATTATCAAAAATGTAATAAATTAACAAATGCCAAGCATACTCATAAACATGAGTTCATATATTTTGGAAGTACTTTCTTTTAGAAGTAAAATTATTTCTTTTGGTTCTCTTAATACTTTACAGTAAATTGCTCAAATTATATTGTACTTATGAGCATTGTATGAACACTAGCAGTTTTAAAAAATCATGTTGTTTTAATATGGGTTTCTTAAAAATTTAGAAAACATTGGTCAATTAGTAGTAGTTAAAAATTTACCCTGCGATTATATTTCTATCTACCCTAAATAGACTTTCTTTTTAAAATAGTTATCATATCATCCATTTCCTACGGTGAATTCTAAGTAATCCTTTTAATTGGCAAATATGACTTCAGATGTCAATGATAATGAACCATCAGTTAAAATGAATTTAATACTTCAATCATTGTATTCATTTTATAGAATATATTCAGTTTGAAAAAAACATTTTAGAAGGTGAGTCTCTAGTGTGTTTTGGACTGTAAGTTCCCATCTGAGATGAAGCTGCCTACCTGAATACCCTCCTTATGAAAAAGAAAAGAGAATTTTTTTTTATTCACTGCCTTTTACTCAGCACTTAGAATGGTCCCTACACATAATAATCATTTTAATGTATTCTGGCTCACTGAATAAAATGGCATTAAAGGATATCTTGGTAAATTATTATTGTTGCATAAAACTCAATGTGACTAAGAACTTCTTCCCAATAGCTTTGGCCTTTTGAAACTTGGGAAAAATTTAGAAGAAGAGAAAGACTTGTTTGCTTCTCAGAATCTTCAAGAGATTATTGATTTAATGTTGCCTGACCAGACAACATGGAGCTACAGTATAAAACTATGATACAGGTTTTGCTCATCTGACAAAAAGAAGGGATTTGGGCTATTTAGCATCATTTTTACCTAATTGATCAACTGGGCTTTCCTCCCAAAGTTAGATGATGACCTTGTACGCCACAGAACTACTTCTTACATGTGTGTATATGTGTGAGTGCGTGGACAGGAATCCCTCCTGTAAGTGACACAATACGTCTCTCTCCAGGTCAGTGTGAAGAGACTCAGGTGACAGCTGAGATTGAGGGGAAGTGGAATTCAAAAGGTTAAACCACAAAAATCTAGACTCTGTCATCCAATTATGTCTGACTAAATTTCGACACATCCTTCTCCTCAAGTAAGATAATTATGTACTCTCTTTTATTTCTTGGCCATTTCATTTCTTCTTAGTTTACTTGCAGAAATGAAAACAGCTTCTTGAAAACTTGAAATCAGAATAATTTTCCCCTGAGATTTCAGATAGTTCTGTGTTGGGGTGTATTTCAGTTCAACAGAGTTGAGCATCAAAAGAATGTCTCGATGTGAGAGATAAGAGTGCTAAGAAAAACTGCTGGAAATGTAAGACAGTGAAAGTTGCAAGAGACATGTATAAACAGTCACCAACAATTTAAATTTCTTTCAAAGTTATTAAAATTTCCTATAACTGGCACTTCCAATAAATTCTTTTAGGGGAAAAAGTAAAGTTTGTCATATAAAATTCCCTTTGTCTTTTCCTAGAATGTGTGTTTGGAGGACCATGAATCTGTGTCCTTCCTATTACTTTGCAGAGATAAATCACATTAGAGATTAAGCCCATTCTCCAGTGTTTAAAATGTAGACATATCTCCAAGATTATGAACAGAACAAAGCCTCTACCTATGGATGATGGCGAATTTTACCTGAGTCCTGTGATCTTGGAAAACAATTAAGAAGCCCTTTCTGGGCTACTGCAAAGAAGGGCCTCCTCATACGACTCAGCTGAGACTCAGACCAGCTTGTTTACTGGTGACAAGGTCAGACATTAGACCCTCCGAATTCCCATTCTTGCTCTCATGAGTGATTAACTGAACAGCACTTTACCTGTTGGTCCAAGAGAATAAACTGCTTATTAATCAAACTTTGGGTGTAGGTTCTCTCTGCCCCCAGGATCTTGAACTGTAGCTCATGCTCAGCCTATATCAGCATCTACTCTCTCCTGGAGACCCTTCCTGGAAAAAATAGCTGGTCAGGGTAGAAGGTTCTCTATTCCATATGCACTCACACCAGACTTTTGTTTGTATTCTGTATAAAAGAAAACCTTTTTACCTAACCCTTGAGATGCTTGCAGATCTAGAATTAGGTCTAAGGTCTCTCAAGAGCTGTCTAAGAGTCTGTCATGAGGTACAGATCTTGCCTCTTGGAGAGAGACAGTTGTCCTTCTTTCTGCCTTGCTGTGTAAAATGTGTGATTTTTGTCCTAATGACCACCCAGTTTGACAGAATTACAGGTTTCTTCTTGTTTGCAGGGTCCTGTGCTGCTTTTCTTAGATTGTTTATTTTAGAGAACTGTTATTTGTATATTCCTTCTCTACTCCTTGAGATGCAAATATCTCAGCTTCTTCCCAACTTTACAACCCAGTCCTGTCTTTCCTAAGGAGACATTCCTTTGAAGGAAAGCGGCCTCATCTCCCAGTCTCAGTGGGGCGGGAAGAACCTACCTTTCATAAATACCACATAGTAAAGACAGATGGCCTAACCTCATTGGCCAACTCCCCCTGAGTATCTCCCCACACTTTTCCACTAGCTCGCCCCATGCTGGAAAAACTTCCCTGACTTTTGTATCAGGAGGTGAGTTCTCTCTCTCTCTCCTATTATAAGAGCCTGACTCCTGTTAAAATAGTCTTGATTAAAGTCTTCCCTGCCTGTTTAATTTCATCGAATACAAATTTCTTTTGACACTAGCATCCTGTTCGCTTCAGTGTCCCTTACATTCTCTTAAATCTGTTAATGTTCACTCAATTTTTAAAAGGTGGTTATTTTCCTATATAGGTAAACAGAGATGGCAGGGGGTTTTATTTCTTCAACAACTTTCAAATGCAGTCTTTTGCAATCTGACAGAATGAATACTTTAGGTCATTCTGTTTGTTGCTATTACCTTACAGCATTTCTGAAAAAATAGCCTCCCCCCAACTTTTTAAAATATTTAAGTCTTGTTATTGCACTTCATCTTATTCCTCTTCCTCTGTTGTTTCCCACTGCACAGAAACTCAGGAGTGGAAATAAATATTTTGTTTTATTTGAATCTATACACTAGACTTGTTATCCTGCCTTTTAATGTCATTAGTGCCAGTCTGAAAATTCTACATCTACTATGACGCTCTCCATATCTCAGCAACGCTTAGCTACAAAGTCAGTTTTCTAACAACCATGTTGTTCTAGCTGCGGCTGACACTGGGCATCTATCTTACTTATCTGGACATACTGTAGTCTTGAATCTTCTAAAATTTATTTTCTTTTAAGCCTCTGACTTTTATGTTCCATATACTTTTTGGCTGTAAAAATAGAAGTAGGACAGAGATTTATTTTCTGGTTTGTTTTATAACTCAGCGTCTTAGCTTTGCTAACTAAACTCAGGTTGCTTCCGATTTGCATTTTGATCACTCATGGGAAATAATAACACAGCAACACTGAAAACCAACAAAACAGAATGAAGACTACTGTGCTGACTTTGATGTGATGGTTTTAAGCCTCCTTCTGTTCCTCATCAGCGCCTCTAAGATGAAGGCTGTTGCCTGAATGATCTCGTGAATAACTTATAATGAAAACTATTTGCTTCTATCCTTTCTGTAATAATCCTCTAAATCACAGAAGGAACACATACCAAAATCTGATCACAACAGACAATATCCTTTAAAATGCTCATAATGTGTCCGAGGTAATCTGGGGACATTTTCCTTTCTCTGTCTCTAGGAAATATTTATTAACATTAACATATGCTAAGCACTACACTAAGGAAAAGTACAAAATAAAATAAGCCCCGAGAAATTTACAAATCAGTGAGCCAGAAAGGAGGGATATCTTTAATTACAATATAGCAAGTTAAGTATGATGAGTTCTATACAGAGCAGGCCTGAAGAAAGAAAGAAACTCAAATAAATGTGTCCTTGTGCAGAGACAAATTCACAGAACAAGTGAATTTCAACATGTAAAGATGTGTTCACCAGAGAGAAAAAAATAAGTTATTCAAGGTAGAAAGAATAGCGCAGGCAAATACATGGAGGCATAAGATAGTATCATGGCGCATCCAGTAAGGCAGCATCCTTATCCATCCACTCACCCATCCCCATACAGATGCTGGATACTACACTAGGTATGATGGATCCAAAATGAAGAGAGAACACCTAGCGCTCAGAGGGTTTTCAGTTTAGCTGAAGTAATAGACACTTGAAGAACTGGTGGCAGCATTGTGGCAGGTGTCCTAATGGAGGTTTGTACAGACTGGAGAAGAAGCTCTTAACTCCAATGAGATAGCAGAGAGGTTTCCAGAGTGCTGGTATAAGACCAGAGTATTGAAATAAAGCTTATGGTCGGGGATTTAGCTCAAGTGGCAGAGTACTTGCTTAGCAAGCACAAGGCCCTGAGTTCAATCCTCAGCACACAAAAAAAACTGTATGTTCATTAAGAACAAAATCACATTCTAGGAAAGTCAGTCCTTGCCCCGTGCCCTTACCTTTCAGGTAATCTCTCTTTCTTTAAATGTAATAATATAATTCCAATTCTCCAAGTCTTTGAGAACATTTGATATCAGTCAGTGTTGGCTATTATGGAGAGGAAGGGAGGCAGTGTTATCTAATTGTGGTTTTAATTGGTGTTTTCTTGAAAATTTCTTTGATGAATTGTCTATTTATTCTTCCTTCTGCATGTACTGCATACTCTATCCCTCTGGTTCTCAACCCTAGATACACATTAAAACATCTTTAGGTCCAGTCCCCGAAACTATGATTTAGTCATTATGGCTTGAGGCCCCTCACATTGGTATTTATAAAAAAGCACCTTGGTAATGCTATGCACACATGGCCTGGCTTATGCTTTACAAGACTGAATTGGCAGCTTTTTGGAGAAGAATTTCTAGAGGAATAAGGGGAGAATAGGGAGTTACTGTAAAACATTTAGGCCTCTTTTCTTAATAGTGGAGTTCATGTTGCAAGCTTTAAACTGCTCTCCTCTCAACTTTAATGTGGAACCTAGTGTGAATTCTCTGATACAATGAGCCCTGAGGAGTCCCTGCACTGGCTGCACCTTGTAAATGTCGCATCTTTGGGTATGATGGAGGCAGCCCTCTTTGCAGAGAGCAGTGTCCTCTCACAAAAGCTACCAGCAAAGGTTTCAACAAGGCTACATCTTCAAGAGGAAAGCATGTAGCAGGCAGGTAGGAGAAGCATGTAATCTTACATGTTCCTAAGCATAGCTGAGCTACTTCCTGGAGCCCTCAGAAATAACTAGGAGGGAGTCTGAGGGAGTAGCAAGGTACTGTAACTATGAAGAGGCTGATATAAAGCCATTTTTATTATTAATGTAAGTACAACCTAAATTATACACACTATGTCTGGAGTAGCATGGTACCATTAGGGTTACCAGAATTAAATTAAAGAGGACAATAAAATGAAATATATAAAAAGATATAAGTATCAAAAAGTAAAACATAAAAATTTAGCAAATTTTTAACTGAGTATATATTCCATGACAGGCATTTTAGGCATTACTTACTTCTTACAAAAACCTTTGGTCAGGCACATATTGTTAATTCTCTTTTACAGAACAAAATACTGAGGCCTGTGAGAACGCAAGTGAGCCCCTTGCCCAAGGACATGGGGATCCGAACTTGCTTCTTTCAGACTGCGGACAGAGCTCTTGCTTATAACTGAAGTCATCTAGCCTCCAGGAAAAAGGAATTGTCCTAATGCGCTAGGCAGAGTTCTTTAGTAAAAATTACTGAGATGCCAAATGGAAAGTCTGAAATTTCATTATGAAGAGCCCTTAATACAGAGGGACCAGAGCTTCTAGAGAGAGAATTGCAGAGTAGCAGGCCTGAAGCAGAGATGTCTGCCTGTCACCACATGTGTCTCACATCGAAGGTTTAGATATGCTCCATTGCTGTTGAGAAGCCCAGACCATCTGGTTGTCACGGTCGATCATACCTCAGCAGCCAGTCACACAGGCCAGGTTATTTATAGGATGCATGGACTATGGTTTTCATCCTATGCCTAAATCCATCTAAATTACGTCTTTATAAATTTTGTCTTTATACCCTCAGTATCTGTTCTGAGGAGGACAGAATGTAGCATATGATGGATCGATAATGTTCAAGTCAAAGATCTTTGGATGTT
Source organism: Hystrix cristata (assembly GCA_004026905.1). Lineage (NCBI taxonomy): Eukaryota > Metazoa > Chordata > Mammalia > Rodentia > Hystricidae > Hystrix > Hystrix cristata. Next base: position 26,006 of record PVJO010012586.1, on the reverse strand, counting down.
GTGCTGAAATACATGTCCCAGACCAAATAGATTAAGGAGTCACTTTCTTTTTTGTTTTTTGGCTTCCTTTTGATTTATACTTCTAATTCAGTTAATGTCACCTGAATTAGGGGAACATGTCACAGGGCTCTTGTTTGTCCTCTAGCTAGCATTCAGTCTAAATGATAACAAACAAACAAACAAAAATGGAAGCATGGTTGAAAAGAGGGACTATCCAGGTGAAGGATTTCATTAGTGAAGGAACAAAAAGTTTTAAAAAGGAGACATTTTCATTCTTGCCCATAAAGAAAGACCGAGAATATTGATCAGAATGTTTTAACGCATTTCAGTTTTTCATTGGCTTACTTTGAGTTCTTTTCAATTGAAGGATTAGATGTGTAATCCTAGACCTTCCCCAATACGCATAGAAATTCAATGGCTGGTAAACTCAGGTGACTTATTGCTTAGTTGAACACTTTTTAAAATTCTAAAAGAGGTATTGTAACATAGTACTCGGCTTGCATGCCTAAGTATTTATTATACAATCCAGCTGGGTAATTCTATTTTGGATTCTTACTAGATTTGTCCGATTTGACTGAGTGTAGTTATCAAAAGCAGAAGTCATTACAAGTATAATTCAAAAGAACTCTAATTCTCCTTAATCCACTTAAACATACTGCTTGTCTATAGCTTCCTTTGAGAATTGATGGTTTAGCTTTATAGTTTCAAATTTTAGCCTGATGAAAGTACAGATGTGAGGACAGTATGAGAATGCTGGATACTGGATGTAAGAGGACCAGAACTTTGCTTTGACAAACACTTGCCTTTCCGAGGCAGTGCACCTGGCAGCTCTGTAATGTCCTCCACTACTAGAAAACTTTCCTCAGAAACTGGGGAGAGTTCGTTTGCTTTGTTAATGTAGTAAGGTTCTAAGCACTTGCTTTTCTTTAGTATTTTCCATTATGGCGCAGACCACTTTTACTTTGGATTGTTATTTTATATAAAGGGGAACACAAATTGGGTGCATATGAATAAGGAGAATAAAAACTTTGAAAAGTAAACATCTTACTTGTGAAATTACTAGTGGATCTTTAAAAAAACACATATCTTTATGTACCTATCTTATAAAATAGCTGATTCATTTTAGGTTTCAAATATATTTTCCATAAAGTGATCTGAGGACAATTTGAATATTCTTTCCTTGACATTAGCAATTGATAGTTCTTAAGTTTAGCATCCTTTGAGGTAAAATTGTAATCACCTTCTACCTGGAAGTCTTTATTGACTGTGCTAGTCTATGTGACTCCTCACCTGGAAATGATTCTCCCCTATTGTATTACCCTGTATATGTCCTGCTTTGTCTTTTTGGTCTGTGTCTATTTGTCAGGAGATTTATTCAGAAATAAGAATATAGCAGTGGTCTGACAGTATATTCATAGTAAATCATTATAGAGAATTCAATTTTAAATGAAACCAAATACTTACTTCAATGCAGTAATTAAATATATGCATATAGATTACTGTGGAATTGTAGATTTTAGCCTTCTTATAAATTTTCAAGTCCAAGACTGTTTTTTATACATGAGAAAAAATCATTCATTTTTTTATAAGACACTCAGCTACTTAAAACAAGAAGTCATGTTCTCAAACATTTCATTCCACGCTTAAAGCAATCATGTTAGTTATTTTTGCATTGCTTTGCAGCACCTGGCTTACATATAATAGCTTCCCAAGTGTTAGCTTCATAGATTGCTTCATGGAAATCAATGTCACTAGGTGGGATTTTAGAACTGGATGTTGCATGGACAGCCTGTGCTTATGAGTTTGTTTTCTCACTGAACAGGGCATCACAGGGCATCACCTCCTACAGCTGTTCCAACAGCTCATTTTTCTAGAAATCCCCTTGCTTCAGATCTTACTTTCTATTCATTTTCTTAGAACTATATTCTTGTCTGCCCTTAGCAGCAGCTGGGCTTGTGCATACCAGCTCTTCTTTTTGACTTCTACTGTGTACTATACAGTATCATTGTGTCACTGTTGTTCAAATCTATAATGTCTTCTGTTATGACAAAAAGAAATTTGTACTTCTATTTACAATTTTTTGAAATTCAAGAGGATTTCCTTCATGTGGTTTGGAAAGGTAAAAATAGTGGCAACTAGAGCAGGGATTTTTTTTCCCTACTCAATCACTAGGAAGGACTTTCTTGTTTCTAAATTCATTATTTTTCAAATCATAGACCAAAATTGTATATTTAAGACTTAATTATTTAGCTTCTTAAGCAACTGATGATAACACAAAGGTAAAGGAAGAAAACTTGAGCACCCCTAGGCAGGCAGTAACTCTGGTCAGTTATATTTGGTGTTTTTGGAGCATAATTTAAACACCATGGTTTCATTTTATTCTCATAGCTGCATGATCGAGTTTTGGACATCCAAATATGTTGCTCCTGGGACACATGCTCAACAAGAGGGAAAAGCAAACAGAATGGACTTTAGATATTTCGAATCTAACCTTTGCAACTGGCAGGTAAGAAAGTCGATACTCAAAGAAGGTGTCTATTGGATACCAACAGATTTGCGACTAAACATGCTAACTCTTTTATACAACTTGGTAACTGTCTTATTCTTTCACTTCTCATCCCATATTTGGAATGATTTTTGCTGACTTAGCTAACCCAATTTGCATCTAAGCTTCTGCCCTTATTTATCTGCCATGACCTCTGCTTTGATTCTGCCTCCATCACTACTCTCACGGATCATGTCATCGCCTGTATCTGTATATCTCGGGATCTCTGGAAAACCCTTGTTTTTCATTTATTTATTTAGTTTTCCTTTCTCTGACTCTTAACTGCATATGGAATTATTCCTTTTGTGCCCATATTTTATCTTTCTCAGTTCCCTCCTGTGTCCCATTCCTTCCCTATTAAGATAGATACTATGAGCCTTCCAGTCTTTTTATTAATATCCTCATCTTCGTTTTGATTGTTTCTTTTGTATTTATCTGACAAAAACAAAACAAAACAAAACAAAAAACTCTGAAACTGCTTTTTCCATGCTTCCACCAGGGCTGATAAAATCCAGTGGAGAAAAATCTCACAGCTAGGCAGATGGATGACTTCTTAACAGGAGTTCTCACAGTGTGGTCACCAGGTCAGCAGCATTAGTATGACATGGGAACATAAAAATGCAAATTTCCAGACTATCCTTAGCATATGGAGTCATAAACTGTCAAAATGGAATACAAGAAATAATCAGTTTTAACTATTACTCCAGGTAAGCCTAATAGACTAATCAGTGAAATTGTATTTTATTAATTATTGAACTTTAACATCAACTGACTACCCACTTTATCAATTTTTATATTTTAGCTTTTGTATGGTTTCCATATTAGTTTTTTAAAATTCTCTCTGTTCTCTTCAAATTGCTCATCCTACCCATCACTTCTTGCCCTCCAGAGGTTATCACCATCTGCTATAGTTTTTACTTGAACTTTCTCAGACATCTGCTACTAAATTCTCAAACTTATAAATAGTTATCTTTGACAAAGGGGCCAAATATCCTCACTGGAAGAAAGATAGCCTCTTTAACAAATGGTGCTGGAAAAACTGGCTCTCCACATGCCAAAGATTAAACTAGACCCATATCTTTCCCCATGCACTAAGCTAAAATCAAAGTGGCTCAAAGGTCTAAACATTAAAACAGAACCATTAAATCTTCTGGAAGACAGAAGAGGTAGAACTCTTGAAGACATGGGTACAGGCAAAGATTTTATGAACAAAGCCCCAATTGCCCAGGAAATGTCACAAAGAATCAACAACTGGGGTCTAATCTTATTAAAAAGCTTTTGCACCACAAAGGAAACCACCAACAGAGCGAAGAGCCAACCCATAGAGTGGGAAAAAATTTTTGCCAGGTATTCCTCCGACAAAGGACTAACATCTTGACTATATAAAGAACTCAAAAAAATCATACCCCCAGAATTTAAAGACCCAATCCAAAAATGGGCAGCTGAAATAAATAGACACTTCTCAGATGAAGAAGTAGAAACAGCAGAGAGACATGAAAAAATATTCAACATCACTGGTCATTCGAGAGATGCAAATTAAAACAATATCTTACTCCAGAAAGAATGGTTATTATCAATAAATCAGCCAATATCAAATGCTGGAGGGGCTGTGGGGAAAAAGGAACACTTCTCCACTGTTGGTGGGAGTGTAGACAGGTGCAACCACTATGGAAATCAGTGCGGAGATTCTTCAAAAAACTAGGACTAGAGGTTCCATTTGACCCAGCTATTCCCTTTCTTGGTATCTTCCCAAAAGAATTAAAAGCATCATATCACACCCATATGTGCATACCCATGTTTATAGTGGCACAGTTTGTAATAGCTAACTCTTGGAAACAGCCCAAATGCCCATCAACTGATTAATGGATAAAGAAAATGTGGGTTTTTTTTTTAATACAATGGAGTACTACTCTGCCATAAAGAACGATAAGCTCGAGATATTCCTAGGTAAATGGATGCATTTTGACATTTTGAGACCATACTCTTAAGCAAAATAAATCAGACACACATGTTTAAATACTGCCTTGTTTCTCTGGCATGAGAAACTGAAAGTGTAAATAAAGACTAAAATGTATTATATTGGGAAAAAAAGAAATTGTTCAAATGGGAAGGGGAACAAGGGAAGGGAAGGAGGAAAGGAACAAATGGACAAGAGAAATAAGGAATGGAAAAAATGGAAACAAAGTTTTTGTAAATAAGGAGAGAGGAAGGGGTGAAGAGAGGAGGAGAGGGGAACATGAAAAAAAGCAGCAGCAAGATACATCATGTACAGGTACAAATCCCCTATGATGAATGTTATCACTATGTGTATCTATAATGTACCATTAAAATAAAATAAAATAAAAACCTTATAAATAGTTGCAGTGAAAGACTCTTTATGTCTAAGGCATGTCCATACCACTCTATTTCAGTTTCCTTTCCCTTTGTTACTAAGACTCTCCCTCTTTCTCTTCACCAAGTTCTCTGATAGCATCTTTCATCAAACATCATCACAATTTACATTCACGCACTTGGGAATTTTGATTCCAAGTGTCATGAAAAGCACTGTAGAATTTAAGCAAGGGAATGGCATTATCTGATATATACTTTACAAAGATCCTTATCCTTTTGTGCAGATTGGATTGCTTGGAGCACGAGGCTAAAGCAAGAGAATCAGGTTCAGAGTTACTGAAGAGAAGAAAATGGTGTCGTAGGCTGGGATTTTGGTAGTGGAGTTGTAACTGGTTGTGGGCTAGGATTTGGAGGCAGAATTAACAGGACACAAAGATTAAAAATAATCTTACTCTCTTGAGCTTAACAACTGTGTAGACGCTGATTCTATTTACCAGAATGAGGAGGAATGGGAAAGAATAAGCTAGCTGAAAAACAAAACAAAAAAACCCCAAGAATGTTTCCAGACATGTGGAGTTTCAACTGTTTATTGGAGATCTGTGTGGTGATGTGTAGCTGAGTATTTGATTCCTGAGTTCCAGGAATAGATTATGAATAGAAATGTAGACTTAGAAATTTTTGACCCATAGATAATATTTAAAGACCTGGTATATGATGAAGTCATCTTGAGAAAGAGAATGTGGTATATGATAAAACCCTGAGCTACTCCAATATTTAAAGTCAGAGTATGAAGGGAACATTTCTAGCACTGGAAATGGAGAATGAGCAACTGGTAAAGCAGGAGAATCTATCAGAAGGAGGAAGTGGCTAGTTACACAAAATCCTGCTGAGAAGTAAATTAAAATAAGAACAGAGAGACTAGTGACCATTAAAAATAGCAACCCTTCTTCGGGAAGGCCAGTCACAATGGATTGTTGAAACAGAAGGCAGATTAGGATGAACTGAGGTAATAATGTTTTAAAATTCAAGTTCTGCTTGTTTGTCTTTAATCTTACTCCTTGTTCAATACAGTACTGAAATCAATATACTGTAATTCTAAAAACTGGTACTTAAGTCCCTCATATTGAAAAATAATTTTGTAGAGAAGGGGTGCATATTAAAGTTCATATTTGAAAAGTTTAAATAAAGGTGCCATGAAAGTTAAACAGAGCTGGAATATTAAGTTAAGTTCTATAAAATTAAGCTATCTTTCAAGGTATTGGTAAATTTGTTACCATCCTGAAACAATAACAACCACCACAAAAAATTACTTAAGTAACAATAGGTATTAAAACAGACTGGAATCTGATATTACGTGGGATAATCCAAGTTTAATATGACCTGCCTATAGTAGATACACACACACACACACACACTCATGCCCTTATACCATTTCTATTAGTCAAGTCCTTTGAGATAGTACATTTAATTTCATGGTTGATAAAATGTGAGAAATAGCCTCATCAGCATATATTTATCAAGTCCTGGAGTGATTATTCAGGAAACCATGTCTGGAAATAAGCAGTACAATGGGAACACTGGAAAAATTAAATATGTAAAGAATCAGGTCTTGGCTAAATTTCCAAGTATCAACAAGCACATAGGCACTAAAAATGATGAGCTGACCACACACCAATTGGTGTGTTGAGCAGGATATAGAAAGGACTACTGCCCACTTATCTAGTACAGATAATTACTGTCAGGAAGTGAAACTCTTAAGAGAGAAGCCATGTATCTTCCAGAAAATGGTCTTTTGTCACCAGCATATTTTATCCATGCACACACAGTTCACTTTTAATTGTACAAATGCAAGATTCTTTTCATTATATAGCATGTGGGAAAGAAAGTCTTTCATTTGGGACTTTAGGTATATGTAATCCTCTTGGATAGTGTTTCTACTTTTCATTCATTTGCACTCTTATATTTAAAGTTAACAAAAATGTATTGAGCACTTATTATGTGCAAAGCACTATACTGCTGTTTTCTCAAATATATGCATAAAAGAAAAAAAATAAGCCCCAAATGATTTAATCTTTGTTTTAGAGTTAATGTGTTGCTAACATGCTAATGCTGTTACCCAGTGGATTGTGGACACCAAATATTTAGTTCCTACCAGCTCATGACCCCCATCTTCATCGAAGTCCTCCTCTATCCCATCAGTGATCTCTTCTCCATCCGCATCTTGCCCTCCTTCAGCAGGCTCCTCTGTAGAGTGATCTGCATTCTCTGACACACATTCATCTTGAATCAGCTCTATACTCTCTTCCAATTGCTTCTTCTGAGCTTCTAGGGGGGAGAAAGCAAACGACTACTACCTTGGGTTGCTCAGGAGTCATTTGGATAAACCATGAAACAACAGTCCATGAAAGAGTAAACTCTGGGCACTGATAAAGGGATGTAGAAGGTAAGGTAGTATGTTTTTATTTGAATTTATTTAATCATGTAAATGATGTACATATACCCTTGAGGATTTGTGTGTAAATATATCATTTTAAATGGAATTAGCAAAAATTAGGAAATCTAGATGGTAGTAGTAGATAAATAATGATTTACCTAAAAGACTGGTCTTCCTTGATATTTTATTTCATATGTAGTTTTTTCCTAAGAAGGATATTCTTTCTCAAAGTAAAACAGAAAAGAAACAAAGGGAAAAATAATATATAACCTAAAAATTGTTCACTTAGGGAAGGGGGATGGAGAAATCTCATCGACAAGCTCAAAATTTAGTTAAAAAAAATCTCACTGAGAAAGAGGTACAAAAATAGATATATTGTCTTTCAGAACACAAGAGGACAAGCTTTGAAATTTTAAAGTCTAGATTGTGTTGGCAGATGTGGTTAACTGCAGCAGTTAAGTACATAAATCCTGGTTCACACAACCTGCATGCAAAGTCCGGCCTCATCACTTGGTAGTGTTGTGATGCTGTGCAAAGCCAAAATGATTAGCTTTCCGTATGCCTCAGTTTTCTCCTTTGTATAATGAGAAAACTACTTCCTAAACTTTTAGTTTTGGAGTCCATATTCAAATGTAAGTGTAGAGACTTGCAAATAATAAGTGCTCAACAAGTGAAGCCACACTCTATATTTGCAGGGTTTCTTCTCACTGCCAGAATCTATGTGTTCCATTTACAGAAACTCACCCAAATGAAAATTATGCTGATGGCATAGGAATTATTTTTCCCAGTGGTTGGTTTTCATCTCCTGTGAAAGTATCAAGGAACACTGGAGACTGAACAAATGAGATCATTTTATGTTTCTCTTTCTCGCACTTATTTCCATGTGTTTTTATCTACCTTGAAAGCTGGGTAGTTTTATCAGACTATCATTGCATTTTTAAATTTGAGTTTTAAAAGACGCTACATTTTGAGCTTACTTATTGATATTTTATGGCAATGAAGGTAGTTCATAGAGCCAAAAGAATCTGGGATATTCTCATGTTTTTCATAATGTGAGTTAAAAGGAAAACAAATTTAATACAATACATTTTGATCAGCATAAAACCTCAAATATAACTACTATGAAGATCAACAAACTCTGATAAAAATATAGTGTATAAACTAGCAGATACTCTTTTCAGTAAGTAGTTTAAAATCATAATAGTCATTACTTCTGTAAACAACTGTGTTTCTATTCATACTTACATTTTAACTCTCCAAATAATAAAGTTTACTGAAAATAAACCAGTAGGGTGGGGTGTGCCTGTCCTTGCTGTTAGGGCACAGAATTCTGGGGCTAGTTCAGTCACTTGCCTGTATAGTTACAGATACTGGATTTGAAACTGTTTTGGCCACTTCATTGGGTCATTAAGCACATGAAGTCATTCTATCCTCATCTGCATGAAAATATTCATAATACTAGCTACCTCTGGGGTTTGCCGTGTGGATTTACAAAGCTTATATTTGGGAAATATTTTGTGAACTATGCAGGACTGCGTAAATGTGTACTATTATGCTGTTCACCAGGAGAATGTTGAAGTCATAACAATAACAAGTGTAAGCACAGAACGGGAGGCCTTTTCGGGAGTGACCTTGAAAAAAAACTTGTGGGGAGGAGGCCCTGTTTCAGAAGAGGGAAAGAACTGATCGTTTTAATGAAGGTTAAAACTAATTACTGCGAATATTTTAAAACGACCAAAATCTGTGGTCTTTTGCTTTAGGAAGAAGTCATTTAGGTCACTTGTATAGACTCGAACTGGGTATATTGCTGGGTGTTTTTCTATCATCTTACTAGCTTCACTGTTCTCCCTGGAACAGCAAAACTCATGTGAGGAAGCACATTCTGACTTTCAAGCTATATTTTTCACCTGTAGATGCATGTGCAAGTGAGCTGAGGGAGGCATGTGCGGAAGCATCCATTCCTCCCTTTACTCTGATAACCGTGTAACTTAGAGCACACAGAGTCCTATGAAGACCACACAGTGGTAGCTATAAAACTTAACCAAGATGTTTTTCTAAATCTAGAAAATTATCATCCAAATGACATATCGGAAATACTGAGTTAAAGAGAAAAAAAGGTGTAATCTAGAGAAGGTGACTCACGTATCTGGATTGAAAGAAGAGAAATCAAGCAAGAAGACACAGACTTAAAACACTGTCAGTTTAACGCTTATTGAAAATTGGCAGGTGTCACGCACCTCATCTTCCTTTCAGGTGTCACTGTCCTCTATAGCTCTTGCTCTTTAACCTAGGCCCACCCAACCACACACCTGTGACCAGCAATCTCCGAGAAAAGGCTTTCACGGACAGACTACCTCAGCACTGAGGAGTTTGGAATCCTCTGCCATTAGTCCCATATCCCGATCCATCCTGCTGTCTCTGCTATGGCTGAAAGTGTCCACTCTGGTTCTGACTTTCTCCTCACAGTGTTTTTTTGTACTTATCATTTGATCTCCCCCCTTCCTTTCACTGCAGGTCACCAGGCTGCTTATGCAAAATGCCCTCGCTTTCAAAACCTGGTATTGGTGCCTCAAGAAAGAGAGGGATGAAGATTTGGGATTGGAAAATTGGAACTTTTTTGTGTGTGTGTGTGGTACTGGGGATCGAACTCATGGAAAACTGCAATTCTACTCAGTGAAAATGTCTCGACTTTTATATTTTCCTGAAGGCCTACCTTTTAAATTTTAAGCCCCTGTGTTTATTTATTTATTTTTTTTGGAAAATATATGTGGATTTTTTGCTTATGATTGGCATTATGTTAGAAACTCATTTCATCTGGTATATCTATTTCTTTTCCAATGATTTAAAAATATTTGTTGTTGATATTGAAAATAAATAAAAGTGATCTTCTTTTTCCCCATAGAAAAATTTCAGGCCAAGGAAGTACAGCAGATTTTCAAAGAACCTGTGTAGAACCTGACTTAAAGATGCATAGTTCTCATATGGCTTTATGCATCAATTTATTTCAATTATCTTTGGAATCCAGGCTGACTTTCCTGATCCCCTGGCTGAATGTGATCTATGCTCCTTTGATCAACCAAAGCCTTAATCAAATGCGGTTTTACAGCTGGTTCTACTGGTGTCTTACCCTTTTCTTATTACTGTTTAAATTCCCAGGAAATTTGACCTATGCTTTTACAAGGGCCCTGCCACACTCAAAGGTCATAATACAGATATCCATCTTTTGTAAACTGAAAAGAGCAATACTGTTCAGTTATAAAGAAGAAGCACTGTGGTGGGCTCTGACTCCTCACCAAGTACCTTATACAACACATGTAAAAGGTAAGTTATTAGGATATAGGTTGTGGGATCCATATTTCTGATAATTTCTAGTACTGTTAACTGTTGTTTTCTTCTCTAAAAGGGAGCAAAAAAGTAATATCTTCAGAGAGTTGCTATATTCTCAAATGAGAAAAAATGTCTGTGTGCTTTTAAACTGCAAAACCATTCAAACATATTGTAATAAAAGCCTCAAAATAGTTAATAAGTTGAATCTGTATTGATTACTTTATTGTAATAGACAAATTGTCCATGTCAAAACAATTCACCATTACTGATCCCTAAGACTATGTTATAAGGATAAGTTTGGATTTTGGTTTTGGATTCTTTACTTTTATTTTTAAATAGATCTAATATATTAGGTCACTCCCTTTTTTGTGTTAACATACAACATGCATGAAATTTCTTTGGTAGTACATCTCAAATGCAGTAGCACATTAATAGAGTTCACTCCAAACAGACAAACAAACAAACATCCGGTAAATTATTCTGATTCCTTCATTCTTTCATTAACTTGAAAGCTAAATGCTTGGAAGACATTATCTGGACTTAGCAAAAAGCTTTAATTATAATGGTAATTGTTCTGCAGGAGTTTAACAGAAATACAATCAGGCTGGACTTTGGTAATATGTAGTCGGCATAGATTTTTGTCATTGCCTCAATAAGAAATGTAATAATCACTAAACAGTGAAGGTTCCATGAATAAAACCACACAAGAAAGCGCATCTTGTTTATTAAAGTGTTGGTGTAGAGTTTAAAAAGTAGCTTTAATCCAATAATTGTCTTACTGAAACAGAAACAAAACAACTTGTTCAATTTTTATGAATAATTGTCTAATTTTACTTATAAAATGAGTAATATTGTCTAGTTTATTCTAAACATATTCTTTTCCTACTTATAATTTTTATTTTTTATTGTGAGTGCACGTGTGTGTGTGTGTATATTTATGTCTGGCATTAGAGTTTCTTTGGGACACAAATAGTTTTATTTATGTTTGCAGCCATGTTGGCTAACCTGGACTCTTGTACAAATTAAATGTTTGCTAATCTATTTATGAGCTATGTAGAACCAAATAATGAAAATAAATATCTGAGTGTCAAATTCTTTCCATACAGTGCCGGTTGAATTTGGCACCATGGTAGCAAGAAGTATGCATTCAAAGAAAGGTTGAAAGAAACCTTGCCACATTCTCCATTACAGCCCCTCATCATGAAGTCAAAATGAAATGTGGGGTCTGAGATATTTTTAGAAGAAAATTGTGTTTATATTGGCAAGTCATCAAGAGAAAGATAAAATGTGAAGTCTTCAAATGCTTGTGGAGAATGGTGGCCTTTGAGCACTGGCATTTTTTGGAGTTAAAGTGGTGAATGACCATAGTATTTTTTTGTGAGCAGAGAAGTGGGATGGTATTTGATTTTTTCTGAAAGAGTGGAGTAGGACCCCCAAAACCAATGGTTTTACCTAATTTATAATTCTACTATTAAATTATGGATTTCAGCAGAATAAAGGTTTATGATGGATGCAAATTAGTATATGCTTATGAAGTGCTGACTAACACTTGTTAACGTTAGTCCTTGAAACATGCTGGAGCATTGTCTTATTTATCACTTTACACACAGGGAAACTGAGCCATATGTAAGTTAATTAAGGTGCCCCTGGTCACTTAGGGGCACATGTTTCAGCCATATGATGACTACCAAAGGAAAAGATGTGTAAATAAAAGATGTTTCTGTTTAATGTAAAGTTCCTAAAGCCTTAAAAAGTCATAAAAGGAAAGAATTTGATATTAAATTTCAATTCTCACATTCAAATTTTTTTTCTGAACATCACATTTCTATTTCAAAAGCTACATATGAGTCAGGAAACAAGTTAGAATTGTTGGGATTTATGTTCAAAGCATTTTTATTAAATTGAGTTCACTGCATAGCTATTATCATTAATATAACCCTGAAAATTGGTTGAGTTGGCAATTAAGTTTTTTGACATGCTGGTTTAATTGCTAGATAATTACTAGCTGAATTGTACTTAGCAGATGGTTGGAAATAATGTTGATATAAAAACAATCTCATTATTTATTGCAGCCAAGTTAGTATGCTGGAATCACTGTTTTTGCATATTAGTGAGAACTGTATTTTTAAAATATTGCACATTACAACACCTGTACATAATATGAATTTAATTCAGTGATTCCAATGAATATCATGTAAAATATGCAGTTAACTATGGATAATATTGTGAACAACCACAGAAAAGAAGTTCAGGAAAATTGCATAGGAAGAATTGTTTTTAGATTAAAATATCAATTACATCAGAAGATTCTTGGAGGAAATGACCTGAAACTGTTCACATGAAGTATTCTGAGTTGTTGAGTTGACCACAAATTCAATATAAATAATTTTAAAATTACTGAGATACTTTTTTTATGTCAATAATTAAAAAACATAGTATCAATTTTTAGAGAGATATTATAGCCCCACTTTACACATTTTATAAGTGTAAAGTGGGGCTTTATACTTTCATATTCCAAATTTCATGTGGTAAATATACCAAGTTGCTAGTGCAATGTAATCCCAGTTCTATTTAATGCCTCTCTGGGCTTATAAATGTTGTAGTAATGTAAATCTACTTCTCATAAGATTAATTCGAAAGAAAACAAAGTGAAGAGAACAGTCAAAAAGGCAATATTTTGAAAATGTCCTGATTGAATTATGATGATGGCTGCACCACTCAGCAAAATTACTAAGTCATTGAATTATACTCTTTAATACATTTATTCTATGTGAAATATAACTCAATAGAGCTATTAAAAACATAATGGAGTGCAACAGAGCGGGTGAGAGATCATAGTGTTTGGGCATTGTCAGTACACTTGGGAAAATAGAGAGGTGGGTGGAATAAAATGATACCAAAGGTAAGATTCGGGGACTCTGCCTTCAGTGGGAATAGAAGATAAGGTTGAAGTCAGCAATTTTATTGACAGGATTCAGGGAACTATTATGTGAGAGAGGCAGAGCACAGAGAGTAGAGTATATTTAAATGGGAAAGAGTTCAATTTTCAAAAGTGTAATTAAAAATGTAATTATTTCTAAGGTGGTTTTAATTTTCCCCTCTGCTTAACTAACCTTTAGACAAGCTTCTTGCTGATCACGAGTCTCAGGTCTCCTACTTTTTAGAATATTTACTTAACAAAACTTGCAATTGTAAATTCTTTCTCCTCTTGAGATGTACGTCTTCCACAACCCAGGAATGAATTTTCTCAAGACCTAGGAGTCATCCTTTGACATATAACCATCAAGAAAGTTAGGGCCAATGGCTCTCAGGCCCTGTGGAGAATAGGAGTCTAACTTTGTTAAAAGCCAAACACGACTTGCCTCACCACATTGTCCGGTGTCCCCCTGGTGTCCTCTAGTCCTTTCCCATTAGTTTACATAGTTTCCCAAAATCCTCATGTCTTTTTATCTGAATAGAGTTCTATCTCCATCTCCTGCTGCGATAGTCTCGAATAAAGTCCTGCTTACTCTTTTTAATAAGTGTCTAGTGCAATTCTGCTTTTACAGGTATATGAGGGATAAATACAGGGAGCTCTCCAGTTAGCAGCTGGAATTTTGATCCAGTTGCAAAAGACAAATTCATCTTTTCTCCTTTGAAATTAGCTTCTTTAAAAACATCTTAACATTGTAGTCAAATATTTCTAAAGCTTCATTATAACAAACAGCAGTCTCCTGTTTGTAGCTGCTCGCCATTTCCAACTCTTTAAATGATTTCCTTTCAAGGAAAAGCTTATTCTTTTAAATTTATATACTTATATCTGTAAGTAACATGCTTAGATTGGCACTTCTTGTTCAGTTTTATGCACTATCTGTCGATATTATTCTTAGCGGTGGAGTTAGTTCTTGGTCATGTAATCCCCATTTACTTTCCATCTTTCTAAAGAGTAATTTAAATTGGAATAAATTAGTTCCATTTTTACATAATTTTAACTATGTAATTCTTTGCACAGTAAAGCTGGTAGTATGCAATGAATAATTTTTCTTTATTGAACAATATGTTTTCTTTAAGATTAAAAACGTCCTTAGGTTTAATAAATAGTTTTCTAGGTACTTTTCTATGTACTTAAGTAGATTTATCCCTCCCACACATAGATGTATAAATCCCATCTAACCAATTCATTTTCCCATATAGTAGTTATTCTACCAATTTCCCTGTCTTAAAAAGTCTTTCCAGAGTTCTGTGCAGTCCTGGTCTGGACTCAGTTCTTTCCTGGTCTCTCACACAGATCATTTCCTAGGATCACTCTTGCCTCTATCCCAAGGATTTCTTGTGCCTCTTGCTTTCAGATTCCCTCCTTTAAGAAACCCTCATTTTCTTCTTTCTTGGTTTCTCTCCATGTTCTGATGAAATACATTTCCCAATACTTTTCAGAGTAAGGCTGTGTTATGGTTTACATCAAAATGTCCCAAAAGTCTCATGTGTGTGGAGGGTGACTGGACTGTGGAGGTGCCGTACTCGTCAGAGGATTAGGCCACCGATGAGTTCATGGCTGCCTTGCTGTCAGGAGATGGGGCTGTGTTAGGGGCAGGGTGTTGGGGCTGTGGCTGGGCAGCCTGTATTCTTGTCCCTGTTCCTCCCATCTCGTTGTATTTTCCCTGGTTCCCATGGGATGAACAGCTGTCCTCTTCCCTGCCCTTCCACCATGTGTCCCTGCCTTAGAGCCAGCTAATTTTGGATTGAATCCTCTGGTAGCTGTGAGCCAAAAAACCTCCTGTAAGTCGCAGGTGCCAGGCATTTTGTCCCAGCGAAGGGAAAGTGAGCAAAATAGGGTGCATTAAATAATGAATTGGGAGGCCTTTTAAGCTGAGACAACTTCTGCACATTGGGGTCCTCAGTAAGAATAAACCAAAACCCAAGTCAAAGTGAATGAACATAGACTACTAAAATTAAGACTTAAATGTAGTCAAATAGAAACTGCCAACTACCTCTAAAGTGGCTTTCCACTTTAGCCAACCAAATATTTACTTTCTCTTACTTTTGAGGATACCTTACAAGGCCCTCTTAGCCCCTCAGCTGTGTCTTTAATCATTTGACTGGTACTGCCTATCATAAAGTGCTGAATATGCAAACCCATTACAATTTTGAAGTATCTAAGTTTTCTTTTAACAGGTTATTTGGAGGCAAATCTTTTGATACCCTGTGTATCTGAAAATATACTTAACCTATCTTCCCTTTTAATAGTTTGAGTACCAAGTATAGAATCTTAGGTTGTAAATAATCTCCTATGAGAATTTTTAGGACATGTTTTTGTTGCTTTGTAGCTTTCAGTGTGGCTGTTGAGAGGCTCTATGCTATGGTTTTCTAATTCCTGTTTCTTTATATAAAACTATTCTGTCTTTCTTCTTCTCTCCGTCTTTTCCTGGGTGTTTATAGGGTGCCTTCTTTGTCCCCATGTCTTACAATATCACAATGACATGCACATCTATTTTTACTCCTTGTTCCAGGTAATTGGTAAATCTTTTCAATCTAATTAACTAATTTTCAGTTTTAATTCTTTTTATGTCCAAAATTTTTTTTTGAATGATTATTCTCTCATTCTTCCTGGAACCCTATTACTGTAATATTCATCCTGTAATTTTGTTGTCCTTCTCCTATTTTCTATCTCTATTTTTATGCTCTTTATACTTAAGGAATTTTAAATTTTTCTTTAATGCCCATCATTATAGTAATGCAATTTCTTCAGTAAAGCAAACAGAGCTCAATTTCATGTGTTTAACCCATTATCTATAACTAGAAGCATCGCCGATTCACTCCAAAGTGACAGTGATAGCAGTAAGGTATTCAGGAAAAAAGTAATAGTCACATTATAGGGTGCAGGCATCAGATCATATCTGGAGCAACATTTTCCAATTCTAAGTATGGCAATCTATGTTTGGCCAAGTATAGAATGACCAGAAAAGAGAGATAATAATGGTCCAAGATACAAAACCAACTTACAAGAGAAGCAGCTGAAGGAGTTGTTCTTATTCTTTAGACAGAGAGATGCTTTGACCAAAATTTAAATGTGGTTTAAAGTGCATGTCTATGGACTAATACTGTTCACAGGTTTTGGAGAGGTAAGAATATCCTAGCTCTCCTTGAATATTGAATTGATAATTAAATTCTCAAGAAATTAGAGATTACATTTGGCTTCAGAAAATATACAAAGAATAAGGGAACCAGGTGAAAGCAAAATACATTTTGGGGCAGTGTAAGGGAGACCCTATCAAAGGGTTATCAGATATTGATATGAACAGGCCAAAGTAAATAACATAAATATGTGATCTGGCTGGATAAAGATGTTAACTGAAAGTGCCTTTTGGAGTGAGTAGCGGTATTGAAAAATTCCAACTTTCAGAAGGAGCCATAGATTTGGAGTTATTTGTCATATATTAAGTTTTTGGATGTTATTTAATTTTACAAGGAGTTCATGTTTTATTAAAATATACAAACAGGATGAATTTATTTTAATGTTTCTTCTGTTTATGAACTCTCTAAGGCTTAGGTCGTGATTGGAATTGTACAAGTGAGAATGACTATTCATTTGTTAGACATGCTACTGAGAATAAAGTTGAAGTAAATATAATTGCCCTCTTATTCCTCAAGAGAGTTTATGCTTCTAATTTCATTTAAAAGTATAGTTACCTATACAGTAACTGTGCATACATTATGATACCCAGTCTTTTCTTTCTCATGCCCTTCATCCTTTCTGGTCATTTAACATCATAATATAAGCCCTATACATTATGCTATGCATATGTGGCAATTTATTTCTGGCTCTTTTAAAAGAATCACCTAGGAATGAGACAGAATTGTAGGTTAAAATGATATAAAATGTTATTGATTGTTTTCTATAGTATATATAATCTCTATATACCCAAAGAAATGATGTTGTTATTCAATAAAAAATAATATATTCAGGGTAGAAATGCCACTAATCATAATTTTAAATGGTGAAATGTACGTTTGAAGCCATAATCATTCTGGTAGTTTACATCTGAGGGTCTGGAGACTTGCTACATGACTAGTACATGGTATTTGGTGTTGTGCAGAATTAGGGAAGTGAAGATATTATCCTGTTTTTTTGAAGTTTACAATCTCGAAGAAACAGGACAACACACAAACATTTATTAGAAGCAATTAAAGATATAGAGAATTCCAAATTATGTCATTGTATTTCATTGTGATTACCTCTAAGAGCTCTGGGATTTACTTCAATGAAAAAAGCAATGACAATGTAAAACTTGAATTCAGGATATGCCCCATATTCTTTGGCATTTTGTTCCTAGTCCCTTGTCTCCTACCTCACACTATTTTACGTTAGAAAATTTGGTTATCAAATGGTTAATAGTAAAACAGGAATGAGAGATGTGTAAAAAAGCAATAATGAAGAACAAATGCTAGCTACCAAATACTAAATTTAGTAATTAGTAATTAATCATTGAAATGAGTGCCCCTTAAATTTAATAAGGAGTCTTTATTTTTTAATGAATTTTAATGCATTTTACTCCATTTTCTATAAAGTAGTGTTAACCCTTTCCATATAACCTTAATTTTTTTCCATAAAGAAAATATGGAAAAATATAAAAGATGATTTTCTCTGTAAATACAGATACTACTCAGGAGAAAATTATTAAGAGAATATAAAATATTATTAAAATATTAATATTATTAAGAGAATATTACATGTATTAATTTCCTTCACAGCATGTTGGAATAAGAAAAAAATGGGCATCAAAGGACTAAGCCTGTTATCTCAAAAGTAACTGCCTCATGACTGAGAAAATTTAATCATGTAAAAGTAAGATGACAGTTTACATAAAAAGAAAATCAGGGCTTGAGTTTTAGCGTTACGTTTCTAGATGATCTTCCAAGAAGATATTTGGAAGGTATTACTCACTGCAGGAAACTGGAAGGTATAATATGTTGGAAGAAGGATCACATTTTTCTCTTTGAGGTGATTTATATTTAAATGAGTTCTCCGTAATCCTTTAAACTGAAGTGCAAATTGGTTATCAAAGTCTTTTGCTGTAAGGGTTGTTTTACATAATAATGAATTTCACAGAAGTTTCTCAAAGAGAAATATTGATTTAGGCAACATCACAGAATATTTCAGTTACAGCAACACTTTAGATTAGTGCCATAGACAGCATATAAAAACTTTCTAAAACTGTAAGTTTCTTTACTAAGAAGTATAGGCAGCATATCTTTTCTCAGTATAAAATACATTTGTCACAGAAATTTTAAAAGAAAACAATCCTAAACTATCATTTCTCTACAACTGTGGTAGACAAAATACATACATATGCTAATTTATTTGTTTTTTACAGTGTTAGATAACCATAAGGACTCCTCATTTTATAAATGAGAAAACTGAGGTTAAGTTTGTGATGAGTGAGAATTTGAACCAAATTTTGTTTCTCTCATCCATTATGCTATCCCCTCACTTCACATCTGCATTCCTTTCACTCTTGAGCCCCGTAAGGCTTACCACCAGAGGTAAGATCTGGTCCTCACCCCAGTAATAAGAGTCAACAAACAGGCGGACTCCTGTGTGTTACAGCTCAAGGTGCCCAGGTTTCAGCCAGTTCCCAGCAGGTAGGTGTTACTTGGGAAGCCTTATTCCAGTGAAATACTGGGACTATAAGCCATGGGGAAAACCTGATATAGGGGCTGTAAATTAGGCCACTGAATGTGGTGGAATGCAGGTAACGTCAGGGCCGATGATTCACAAAACAAAAGCCGTCCATTAAGTTATAAAGCATATAGTCAAACAACTTGGCCTTTGGGTGGCCAGGGACACACTGCTTGTGTTGAGGTTCCTAAAATCGGGTGGTGAAGTTTTGAAGAGTGGCAGCAATGCCAGGAGTTGAGCTTTATAATAATGGTTCTTGAAACTTGTTCAATTTTGCTGCAGTTAAATTAATGAAACATGAATATCATTTTAGCCTGATGACATTATCATTATCCCATTAATTGGCTTAATTGTCTTCAAGGTTACTTCATACTGAAATACAAACTTTAAATTATGATTCAACTACTGGTAATTATTCCATCAAAATTCTTTGCCTCCCTTGGTGTAAATCTTAGAAAAGTTGGTTCATGTTCTCTAAACATGCCAGAATCATATCCCATAGTTGCATTCTGTGGCTTGCAGACTTCATTTGTGTGTCTGTATTAAACCCTTAGATCACTGCCTGTGTCTCCGGGGCCTGCAGCCTCAGGGACTGAGGATGTCTCACTGGTCTCCTTCTAACTTGTTTGGCCCACAGATTCTTTTCACTTACCCGCCTCCGCCTTCTGCTGCTTTTCAATCTTCTCCAGGCGTCCTAGCAAGGAGTCGATTTTAGTTTTGATCTGAGTTAATTCTTTCTTGATTGTCTGTAACTCATCTGATTTCACTGGAAGGGAAAGGGAAGGGAAAGAGGATAGAACATCAAATGTACTGTATCAAATTGTACAGGATGCTTTTCAATTTTATCAACTTCTCATCACTTGTAATGATCTTAGAATAGTGGGTGACTCTGCCAGTTATAAATGTAGATTCTCAGCTCCAAGAGCATCTTATGTGAAATCTCTTAACTGAAGGTTAAGCATGGAGATAATGGGATCTAGAAATATTTTATGAAACAACTAAATGATGCCAAATTCAGATTTTGCAAACAGAATAAATATGGAATCCAAGATGGATTCAGATTAATAAATGATTAAATCATGATTGGTATACAAGTTTATACTGATCTCAGCTAGATATTTCCCAGAAATTTCATGAATTAATTCGAAGCATTCTGTGGTAATAATACATTTCAGCAGTCATTGTTATTTTTAATCCAGCTTTTTGGTGATTGATTGAGACCAGGAAATAATATTCATCCTGTAAAGAAAATGTGTTAGATGCCAGAAAAGTCTTTTAAACTCTAACTTGTTACTTCTCCTCCTCTTTAAAGGTCTTACTACAGAGCAGCTCCACCTGCCTCTGAGGCGTCCCTCATGGGGTTTCAGCTATCCGTGCTCAGCAGAGAGCTGTACTTCCAGATCTGAGGCACGAAGCTTGATGACACCCCATTTCGCATCTTTATCATTTTTTTAAGCTTATAATTACCTCAGCGTAGATATTCTGCAGAAATTTCTGAAGAAACGTAATTGTTCAGGCTTCAGGAATTTTTGAAAAATAATAAAATTCAATGTTTGCTTAGAATAAAGATATTTGTCAATTGACATTTATAATAAATATGTATTATAATTAAATCACAAAGGAAGAATAATTTTTCCAATAGAAAAATGAGAAAACAGTTTTCATTATGAAATTATGTATTTTTTAAAAAGCAGAGTATTATGATGCAAAATAGTTTACAAAATAAACAAGGCAGGAAAAAAAGGAGCGCACTGGAGTATTCCTTTTGTGAAATACCAAACACAAAGTAGAAAATGATTTAAAAGAGAGAATCATTATGTCAATTATTGCACAGACATCAAAGTAAGTGCTGAATTGTAGCTAAATTTGAAAAACATCATCTGTCACAATCACAAATTGATTCTGCTTTGAAGAATGATACTCATTTCCTTTGAAGGAAGCACATCATGTAGTTTTACTTAAACCCGTCAAATTTAATGGAAAATATTTCATTTTATAACAGATTTCTATGCAGGAGAATAAAATTGTGGCTGGAAACTAATAGGATATATTTTTTAAGGTGTGGAGCCACACCAGCATAGGAATAAAGTTGACTAACCTTAATTTTTTTTATCTGTTTCAGTAGAAAAAACAAGAACCATTAAATCACCAATACCTCACATTATATTAAACTATGTTAGAAAAGAAGTAGAAATCTGAACTTGCCTAGTAGGAACCTGTAGCCAAGGTTGACTTATGCTTAGCAGTCTAGGATTACTTTTTTTTTTTTTAAGGAGAGATTATTGTATAATCTGAGTCTAATTAGTTAATGTCATTCAAGCTTACACACAACAAAGACGTCTGGAGAGGTCCTGTTAGTTCTTTCCTGACCCATACCAGAAAGGTAGAGATGAGTTTGTAGCCCTCTACAGGTTACGTGAGTCCTCCCCTAGGATGGAGAACAACAAACTCTCATCAACGTTTTCTCAGCAGCCCTTAAGAGTAGTTTTGAGGCTTCTCCACCAATTGTGGAAGTCTGTTCCTTACAGCACTTTCGTATCTCAGTTACGTTCTTGGAAGAAGGCCTGAGCCTAACAGGTCCAGCTGGCTGCAGTCCTCTTTCTACCTCTCTTCAGCCAGAATCACCACCTACAGACGGGGTCTGGTTTTGTGCTATTATACCGGGTTCCTAGATGGTTCCTCTCTAACTTCTTTCTGCTTTCACTTTCTAATTTACTCCCCATCCTGTTAACAATGTCTCTACTGCAGAGAGATTACCATCAAACGCCTGCCTGTTTTTACTTCATCACAATAGATGCATATTTTACAATTGCATATTTCTAAACTTAGAAATTTAAAAGTCTTTGCAGCTTTGCTTTCCAATATTTTTCCAAAAGTAAAAGTTTAGAATTAAGGACCACTGGAAGTCCAACTCTATTTCCCTGGCACTCTTCATTGGAGTTCTGCCTTCAGTTTGGCCTCTTGCATAGAGCTGTCAGAGTAATATCTATAAACTATAAGTCTGTTTTTACTGAAGATTTCCAGAATACTTCCATCTTCTAGTGTATAAACTCTGTTTCTGCTGAAAGTATAGTTTCACGAAGCTGAATAGTCCACATCTTCTCAAAGCAAGCCCTTCCTCCCAGAGAGGCTCTGTGTTCCCTGGGGAGGCCGCTTCTGATCACTGAGGTTCAGTTAATCTTCCCTGTCTCTGTAACTCCCACATCTACCCGAGGGGCTTATTGTAAGAATCTATAAAATAATGAACATAAACCATTTAGTGCCATTCCCAGAACCTCATCAGGACCAATAGACAGAAGTAGAAGTTACTATTATTTATTTTTAAAACAACTTTATTGAACTAAAACTTGCATATAACTATTGTTTTATTTATTTTGTGTTATGTATATTATTATGTGAACATGGCCAACTCAGGAAAAACTCTCTTGCTCTCTCAAATATGTCTATCAAAATCACCCACCATTTAGGGCTTAGTTTAAGTCTCGCCTCTTTTATAAACGGCTCTTCAACTAACCCACTGAAGGTGCATCTTTCACCTGTTATCTATTTAATATCTCACATTTATTGCTACACATATGCTGCTTGTTGACTAAATTCCATATTAAATTGTAAGTTATTTGAGTAAAGACCTCCTGATTAGGCATTGAAGAATTTCAGCAGTTATGCTTTTCACTATTTTCTATGTGTTTTGATAAGGCTTTTCTCTTCTTTCTGAATTGTGAGGCTCCTGATGCTTACCATGTGGTCCTGGGATTGAAGTTTGTATCCTTTATTTTTTTAAAAAATGATATTAACAAGTTAAGAAGATCAGATTGTTATCTAATGAAAAGTTTTTGTCTTCACAGATTCCTGCTTAATAAATTTTTCAGATTTCTGACAATACCACATTTTTGAAGAAGGAATTTTGAGCACCTGTCTAAAGCATCATCTATTAACAGACTTACTCCATCATCAACTCTCTAGAAACAAGCTCCTTTGCATGACAGAGCACATCCAATTCTTTCCTATCTCTTACTGAATTGTTAATAGAACTGTCTTGAACACAGTAAGCAATTAATAAATACCAGAAAATCTGATACCAGGTATCTGTGTATGTAGGTATGGTCACTTCATACCAATTTCACCCATTGCAACACACCTTATTGAAGGTCAGTGTATGTTTCAGGCATTAAATTCACAAGAAACTCTTTGTTAGGAGTTGACTAATGGGAGACAGAAGAACGAAGAGAAGGTTGAAAAATAAAACTATATCACTATCAGAAACATTATGATGAATGAAAAAGAATTAAAAAAACCCTGTTTCCTGTCAGCTACCTTTTTGCATTTTTCTTAATTCCCCTGTAATTGTCCAAAACACATAAACCTCAACTTTAGGAACATGTTGTATAGACTACAATGCCTTTATTTTTATAAAGTATTATTGCAAGTCATGAATATTTTTTTCCAAGAATAATACTGAATACACTTAGTCAACTTGTCATACAATTGTTATGGTAAAAGACATGATGTACATGCATTAGCATCTGGGTAAAATGAAATGTAATTACTGAATAACACAAAGTTTACAATCTAAAAATTATGAATTTGAGAAAACTGCTTTATTGTTCAGTCAGCTCTAAACTATCTTTCCTTGTCCAGTCTTCTGCTGATCTTTCCAATTATTTGAAGTGTTAGTGACAACTATTTGTTACTCCTTAAGTGGGTCATGAGATTTCAGACATTCATGCCTTATTGGTCTGACTCGCAATCTCATCTCTTCCACCTGTCAAATGTCATTTAATCCTAAATATTCAGTTCCAGATTGTCTACACTATAAAGTCATCGTCAACATGATGCTCTTCTTCAGCAAACTCAGCAATACTTCTGCCATTAAAATTTCTTTCAGATGATACTCTGAGTTCTGGGGAGAAGTAGACATGTTCTGCACTAATTTTAGAGATTTAGGAAATGTAACTGGAAAGATAGAATTGCCATCTGCTGAAGTATGGAAGAAAGACTGCTAGAAGTTCAGGTTCTCGGGAGAAGATCAAAAGTTTTGTTAATTTTGAGATCCCTAATAGTATCCAAATACAAGTGAAAATTAAACAGTTGAGCATATGAGTATGAAGCTTATGGGAGAAGTCAGAGGTAGACTACATTTGGTGGAGACAGCATTTTAGGTTAATACACAGGATAAGTCTTTCTTAGCAGAAGAGTACATATACATTACAGGTATTTTATAAGACATCAGCATCGTCAAAGAAATACTATCATCAAAGAAATAATGACTTCTACTCCTTTTCTCTAAACACTAGATGTGCCTGACAAATAACAGTGAATGTTTAAATTAAAAAAATATTACAGTAAAAGACATGTTGTCATTCATTCCCCTCAGCATAATCAAAATATTCTCCCTTGCTTCAAATTTGCCCCTTCTTGGCAATGTATCTTTTACTATAATACGTTTTATTAAAAATGTAAAGCTTCACTGCATCTTTCAATTATTCCTTATAAATTCAACATCAAAACCTTTTCAAAAAATTACAAAGGCAGACATACTATCATACTGAAAGTATTTATTCCGTTGAGTATAACCATACTCTTCTATGAGTGATTATAGGGTTTGAGTTTAGAATTCTCAATCAAGATCAGCAAAGCAATGAGTGAAGAACTAAAATTCAGGGATAAGTTAGCTTAGCCAGGAATGGCACTAGAGAAACCAGGACAGTTGCATCTTACAGTATTATTGTAGTATTTTTGTAAAAAAAAAGGGTAAGTCATTTCACTCTAAGGAGCTCATTGATTTAGTGACAAATGTTACTACATTCTGATACAGTCAACAAAATGATATTGTGCCTTTTGCTGCAATATGAGATATAATCTAAAAAGGAAATTAGGCTATGGGATGATATCATCTGCCTGTATCAAAAAATATGCATCTGTGATTTATAGGGTAAAAAATATTTCAATTTGTTTTAATTGCCTTTGGGTCAAATCTATTCAGGCACAAATAAAGAATCTTCAACAAACTGTCTAGACTAGTGGTTCTTAATTAACAGAGGGTGATTCTGACTGGCAGGGGACATTCTGCAATATCTTCAGACAGTTTTGTGTGTGTCATGACTTGGAAGGGGAGGTCCTGCTGGAACCTAATGGACACTGATCTGCTGCATATCCTAGAATGCACAGGATGGCTGCTAGCATCACACAATGAACCGTCTGTGCCAAAATGTTAATAGTGCAAAGCCTTAGAAACGCTGGGTGCTATCATTTGAATGCGTCCCCCAAATTTCATGTATCGCAGACCTAATCCCCAGAGTCTGTGTTAAGGGTATTCGGACAAGGCCATTTGGAGACAATCAGGATTAAAATGAAGTGATGTCATCATGACGCAGTAAGTGGTTTAGAGTCAGAGGGAAAAAGACCAAGCTGTCGAGCTTTCTGTCTCCCTGTGAGACGCCCTGCCTTATGCCACGACCCTGCAGCAGGCCTCCACTACATGCTGAGCATGTGCCAGAACCACACTCTGGGCTTTCTAGCCTCCAAAATCATGGACTGAATAAACCATTATTATGTATAAATTACCAAGTCTGTGGTACTTCATTGTAGCAACAGAAAATGGACTAATACATTGGTGTGGATAATTATGTACCTTTTCTCATTAACATTATGTTTATATCAATTCTTTATAAAATTTACAAATTTGTAATTATATGTACTTGAATAAAACATTT